>CABHPH010156296.1:3686-30534 GCA_902168325.1 Peromyscus nudipes
TCTTCTTCTTCTTCTTCTTCTTCTTCTTCTTCTTCTTCTTCTTCTTCAATACAGGGCCTCATATCTCATGTAGCTTAGGCTGGTCTTGAACTTTCTGTGTAACAGAGGCTGATCTTGAATTTCTGTACCTCCTCCTGCCACCTTCCCAAGTTCTGAGATTACAGGAGTGCACCACCATGCCTGGCATCCAAGTGAAATGACTCTTTTCTTTTCTTTTTTTTTTATTATTAAGAAATTTTCTATTCATGTTACATACCAATTACAGATCCCCCTCTCCCCCCCCCTCCCCCCCCCCCAGCCTTTCCTCCCCCACCTACCCCCCCCCCCCATTCTCACCTCTGCCAAGGCAAGGCCTCTCATGGGGAGTCAGCAGAGCCTGGTACATTCAGTTGAGGCAGTCCAAGCCCCTCTCCCACACCAAGGCTGTGTAAGGTGTCCCACCATAGGCACTGGGCTCCAAAATGCCTGCTCATGCATCAGGGACAGGTCCTGATCCCACTGCTGGGGGCCCCCTACACAGTTGAAGCCAAACGACTGTCTTGCCTATCCAGAGGGCCTAGTCCAGTCCCATGGGGGCTCCACAGCTATTGGTCCACAGTCCTTGAGTTCCCACTAGTTTGATTTGGTTGTGAAATGACTCTTTAAACATCTTTCCCTTTGCATGAAGCTCGTGTTTGTTACCTATGAGATCTGTGAGTCTAGTATGATTTCACTTGGAACAATGGATGAAGCAGAAATCACAAGTGACCTCTTCATATTTGTGTCTGAGCTTCCTCCTTTCCCCGTGATAGCCTCATTCCTTATTCAATAACCTGAGCATACTAACATGGTTTCTTAATATGCCTAAACAAAAAGAAGTGCTGAACACCAATCCCCAAACCAAAGCCAAAATTAAACAGTGATAGGCTGAGGGGCTATATAGTAAGACCTTGTCTCCACAAAACAAAACAAAACAAAACAAAACAAAACAAAACAAAACAAAACAAAACAAAACAAAACAAAACAAAACACCCCCAAACAAAAAAATAAACTGTTCGGGCTCTCTCTCGACCATTGCCAGCAGTCTATTGTGGAGGTATCTTTGTGGATTTCTGTGGACCTCTCTAGCACTTTGCTTCTTCCTATTCTCATGTGGTCTTCATTTATCATGGTCTCTTGTTCCTTGTTCTCCCTCTCTGTTCTTGATCCAGCTGGGGTCTCCTGCTCCCTTAAACTCTCTTTCCCTCAACCCTTGCCCTTCATTACCCCCACTCACATCCAGGTTGTCCATGTAGATCTCATCCATTTCTCTGTCATTGGGCGATCCCTGTGTCTTTCTTGGGGTCCTGTTTTCTAGGTAGCCTCCCTGGAGTTGTGAGTAGGAGTCTAGTCATCTTTGTTTTATATCTAGTATCCTCCTATGAGTGAGTACATACCATGTTTGTCTTTCTGAGTCTGGGTTACCTCACTCAGGATGATTTTTTCTAGATCCATCCATTTGCCTGCAAACCTCATGATGTCATTATTTTTCTCTGCTGAGTAGTATTCCATTGTGTATATATACCACATTTTATTTATCCATTCTTCAGTTGAAGGGCATCTAGGTTATTTCCAGGTTCTGGCTGGTGATAGGATGGCCAAACACCCTAATTGTCATGCTAGAAACCTCATCCAATGACTGAGGAAACTGGATGCAGAGATCCATGACCGGGTCCCAGGTGGAGCTCCAGGAGTCCAATTGGCAAGAAAGAGGAGGGTTTGTATGAGCGAGAATTGTTGAGACCAAGGTTGGATAAAGCACAGGCACAAATAGCCAAACGAATGGAAACACATGAACTATGAACCAATAGCTGAGGAGCCCCCAACTGGATCAGGCCCTCTGGATAAGTGAGACAGTTGATTAGCTTGATCTGTTTGGGAGGCATCCAGGCAGTGGGACCGGGACCTGCCCTCAGTGCATGTGCTGGCTGTTTGGAACCTGGGGCTTATACAGGGACACTTGGCTCAGCCTGGGAGGAGGGGACTGGACCTGCCTGGACTGAATCTACCAGGTTGAACTCAATCCCCAGGGGAGTCTTTGCCCTGGAGGAGATGGAAATGGGGGGTGGGCTGGGGGGAAGGCAGTGGGGGGGGAGGGGGGAGAACAAGGGAATTCGTGGCTGATATGTAAAATTAAATTAAATTATAAAATTAAAAAAAAGAAACAGAAAAAAATAAACTGTACCAATATTTGGAGTGGAGCATATTTATGATGGCAAAGCGATTAAAATCTCCCAGAGGCCAGAATTGAACATAGCTTAAGGGTTAAATAATATAAAATAACTCAGTAGTTGTATTTTGAACATCTTTTTATCCAACGAAGGTTAAATGAGGCATTTTGTGAAAGCAGACAGTTCACAGGAGAGTCTTGTTACATTTTATTTCTCCCTCCATGCAGTCTGGTTCTTCAGTCTCCTTCTTCTCTTGGTCCATTCCTTCCCCGACTAGGTAAAATGAAGACTGCCTTTCAGAGTTTCTTTCCTTGAGCCATCCTTGGATTACTTTCGGCTAATGTTCCCTCTGCCCTGTGCTTTATTCAGATCACCCAGAACCTATAATTAACTATCTTATTTTCTGGAATCCTGAAAGCAAATGAGGAAGATTAGAGAGGAGATAAAAACAGCATAGTTGGCTCTCCATATCTGCAGATTCCAGGCTCAGATTCAACCAACTGTTGGTTCTAAGTATGTGAAAAAAATGCATCTGTACTGCTTATCTACAGGCATTCTTGTCATTTCATATAACAAACGCACTATAATAACCATTCATATAACATTTGCATTGTATTAAGTATTATAACCAATTTGGAGGTGATTAAAATTCATTAGAAGTTATGGGTAAGCAGTTAAATGCAAATACTACATCATTTCCCATGATGGATTTGAACATTCTTTGATTATCTGTTTAGAGGTGGGGTGGGCTCTGGAATCAGTGCTTTGTGGATACTGCTGTATGCATATATTTAAATAATGCATATTAAGTACCATTACATGTACTGGATAACATATACATATTACATGTTTCTTCTAAATCCCGTGTAATTTATTAAATCTGGTTGACAGCATAAAATATGATTTCCCCATTGTCTCGTTCGGACACAGGCCCAAGAACCCCTGGGAAATGCTCATATTTACAAGAATCAGAGGGCAGCCAGGGAAGACAATTGATGTACAATGTAACGTTACTTCATCAATGCACAATATATTTCGAGATGTGCTAGCTGTCATGCAGTGTATTTTAAAATCACTTCGTTAGTGTCAACAGTGCTAATGCATGTGCTGCCTTCATTTTTGTGCCCATGCACCTCCACAATCTTCAGGCTAGAGATGATGGGATCACACATGGCCTGCTTACCCCATAGAGAAGTCCACTAGCCCTTTTGAAGTTATATGTTTGGACATCACCTTTCTTATGTGACGGGGATTGTCTCACTCTCACATGGGCTTGGCAGGTGCAATTTTTTAGTCCTCAAGGAACACCTACCACGTAGTACTGAGATTGTTGTTTATGATCGTGGGGATTCTCAGAGACTTGCTGTTGGGTTTCAGGGTCACAGATTATCATTACCAATGTGAAAATGTCACGTGGAAGTGAGACCCTCGTGGTAGGTGATTTTCTTTTGTCGTTTAGATTTTAGGCATGGAAGCAATCACAGAGGAACCCGTCCTCTAATCTTTCTGTGAAAGTCACCCTTCATTCGCTTGTTGAATTTGCAGTCAGGAGCGAGCGTCATTTCCTAAGGAAGGCATTTGATTTTAGCCCAAGCCCCTGAGTTATGCATGAAAGAGCAGGGACCAAATGACTTCAGTTAAAGCATATTAAACATTTTTGAGCCATCTTCCTGCCTTACAGTGTACGAGCCTCAAGATTAACATTTAAAAATAGCTTTATATCTCTGTGGTAGTCTACCTCAGATGTCAAATACAACTCCAGATAAATAAATTAGCTGGTTGAATGGATGATTTATGACTCAAGTTTTGTTTCCAAACAACAGTTTGGGCTATGATGTGGGATTTATCTGCACCAGTTACTTGTCAGTAGACGACTCTCTTCTTAATTAGCCACTCATCCACATAAAATGTGTTTCTAGTGGTATCGATTCTGGAAAGGACTCTCATCAAATTCAAGTTTCACTAAACTATATAAGCTTATAAATAGAGCCATAAAGCATGGACAGGCCAAAGCATACAGCTCTTGGTAGGGTTCATACCTGGAATTTGATTGAGCATAGAGCATGGTCATTCTACTCTTAGTTGGCCGTCAAGTCTCTGATCAAGGCTGTCCAAGAGCCTCAATCATCTGGTGTTGGTAAGGAAGCTGTTCAGGAAGATAGGAATCTAGTAGAGTTTCTTTTCTTATCATTTTTCTGAAACGTTTGTTTCTATTTGGAACTGCTATCAGAAAACAGTTATTTTATGCAATGTTAAAGTTGTATATTTGGCCTCCCAACATTCTTGAGGTGATTGCTGCCAAACAACTTTACTTTTAGATGTTTTTATGGGATCCATTACTTTGGAATAAAGATAATAAACATGGAGGCTATTATTTGTATATTTTTTGATGTGAGAATAATTCCTTTAAGGGAAGTGATTCCAAATATTTGGCCCTTCAAAAGTGTACGGTGTCAAATACCATTATGTTGGAAAGTTTCCTTGTACTGAAAGTTTTTTTTTGTATGCATGCTTTCTTCTCAATGATAAAATCTCATTACTTGTCTCAGTGAAGAGAAAAAAAGGTTTTGGACTATGAATAGTCCACACCAAATTATTTTCCTATAGGACTTGGTGTAATGGATAATTAACACATTATCCTTTGAAGCAGTACTTTTTTTAATACTCACCTCTTTCAATGATTTATATGAAATCATCATAGTACATCCCTTCAATGGATTTTTAAAACTATACTATTTTTGAAGAATTTTCATTTATATAACAATATTCATGTTAATACAATTAAATAAAAGAAAAATGAAAACAATATCAAAATTAAAACTAAAACCAGAAGAACTTCTGCAGAAAAATTATTCAAAAATGAACCACAGCATCTTTCCTGAAATTTCAAAAAATTTCATATAAATATGAATTCATATGGATAAAACAAAAGCATAATCCAAAGAAGAGAAAAAATGTGTATGCAGGTGCCTATGGAGACCAGAAGAAGGCATCCAAGCCCTGGAGCTGGAATTGTGAGCCACCTGACATGGGTGTTGGGAACAGAACTCTGAAAGAGAAGCAAGAGCTCTTAACCACTGAGCCACCCCACAGGGTTTTTTGGGTTTTTTTTTGGTTGTTTGTTTTTGCAAGTAGTATTTCTAAAACAGATCATAATAATTCAACACTATGTTTTTTTTTAAGAAGCAAGCTTAGCTGTGTGTTTGCTGGAATTGACACAGTAGCTGAGAATCAATTTCTTGTAGTAAAAAATGGCCAGTGATCTTCACCGGCAGTATTGGACACTCAGTTTTGACTTACTTCCTCCTCAGAGCTGTGATTTTTCTCTGATTCCACAAAGCTTTGGTTAAGTCTGTTTTACCTGGTTTTTGCCTGCTGTACTCACGTCATCAAATTGTGCTTATTATCTGGGTAAAGCAGCTCAAGCAAAAGGGAATACTATGTGTAGCAATGGTGGCTGGCTGGTGGAGGTGTGGAACACCTGGAACACACAGACATGTATATGCCTCCCGGAGTGGGAATGAGAGATGCTTTGATACCCGCCAATCTCAGTGATACACTTCTGTTCAGATGAACTCTTTAGGTATTCTGATAGTGTGAAATAGGATGGATTACAAATTTTCTTTTCTTTCTTTTTTTTTCCCAGACAAGGTTTCTTTGTGTAGCTTTGGAGCCTGTCCTGGAACTCACTTTGTAGACCAGGCTGGTCTTGAACTCACAGAGATTCACCTGGCTCTGCCTCCCGAATGCTGGGATTAAAGGCGTGTGCTACCACCACCTCAAATTTTCTTGTAAAAATTACTAAAAAGCAGAATTGCTGGATAGCTTCTAGTTTTTACTTAACAATTTAATATTTTCTAAATTTATTGTGAGTTTCAAAATGCAACCAACATTTACAATGGCCTAGAAATTCCAAGTAGAAGAGGTAAATCATTTTTAGATTACTCATACAGTAAAACTAATTTTTCTTTTAGTACTAATTTAGCAATTATGAATTAATTGGCTTAATATGTATAAAAGATTTACAACAATGTCAGGAAATGCATGTGCTATTATTGTTGCTAACAATCAAGAATTAATATCACTTAATAAATTCTTTCTATTTACTATTAAAATATGATAGGCTAATAGACAAAGTCCTTAGAATATAGTTGAAATAAGTATCTTATAAAGAGGGTAGGGTAAGATAGGTCTCGGAATCTTTTGATTGGTTGTTAAATATACAGCTAATTGGTTTAATCTAATTAAGTCTTTAGAGTATTGTTCTTGAAGTTCCAAAACTTTTGAAGCAATTTAAAATTATGGCTTAAAAAAAACTACAAAATTCCCCAAGAGCGAGAAGTATTTAAATTACTTTACTAAGCCTTAAGAAAATTCTTTTGAGAATTTCCTGGACCTTAAAACATAGCAGTGTGAAATGTGCCATGTTCTTGAACAGAGCTGCTCAATATTTAATGTTCACCATTTGAGTCTGAAGTATCAACAGCAATTGTATTGCCGTTGGAAACATATTTGACTGCCCTAGAAAGGTTTGAAGTCATTTAGAAATGTCTTTTGTAAATTATCCGTGTCAATGTTTTCCAGGTAATTTGTCTTGTTACAGCAAAGCTCCAGTGGTAATTGCTTCTCTAGGAAGTCATCAGACTCTTGGGCATCTTTGTATAATAGACTGAAAGTCATGGGAAGATAGTCTGCTGTGTGTCGAAAGCTGGGAGGTAAGTTGACTCTCCTTCAGAACATGCCAATCATTATCAACAAGAGAGGGTGTCTTTATGAACTGAGTTGGGATAAATCTCATGCTGTGTGGATGGGGCATTTCTTACTAGGGAGAGTGTCTATTAAATAGGAATAAAAGTCTTCAGAACTTTCTTAAATGTAGTTAAAATTGAGAAAAAGTTTTGCTACCTCAAAATCCTGTCATTAGAACATTGAAGTCAAATGAATATTAGGTCTATAATTTCTGACTGGGAATGGGAATTCCTTTGGTAAACTGGTTTTTACTTCATTACAAATGTCTACAAATCTAAGAGTACCATCTCCTTTTGTTCCAATGAAATTGTCGAACATTCACCATTAGACTTTGTTCTCTTGATCAGAATATAAAGTGTCTGTACATCTAAGAGTACCATCTCCTTTTGTTCCAATGAAATCGTTGCACATTCACCATTGGATTTGTTCTCTTGATCAGAATGTAAAATGAGATGTTGTGTGAAGTTCAGCGTAGTGATTTACTTCACAGCAAAAATTCAGTTTTGTTTGGTTCAGGTTTGAAACAGATTGTCGTATCAACAATGAATGGGCAGCATTTTGCCTTGTTTCCTGGTCTGAATCGTCTACCTGGGAAGGCTACTTAGGATGCTTGATTTGCTCTTCAGTGCATCTTTGAGTTTTGGGGTGACGGGAGGAGAAATGGAACACTGACTCACTAACTAACAGGAAAAAATTTGACTCGTGTTTACCATGAGGCTGAGGGAATGATATTAAATATTTAAGATTCCCTTTTGTTGTTGGCAATGTATTTCTGTGGTGGCTGGAGATGTACTATTTCTGGACACATCTTAGGTTAGATTTTAGATGAACGAACTGGAGTAGCTTCCAGTAAAAAGTGTCAGCCTGTGAGTTTCTTACTTAAAAATGTGGAATTTGTAGTAATTGTCTAACACTATTCACTGTAAAGTAAATGGACTTTGGTAGGCTGTATCTAACTCAATTCATAGATGTGATGTAGGTTTACTATGTTAAGAGGGAACAAGACACCTGATAGGTAAAATTTTGATGATACTCTTATAGTAGGGTAATATTAGGAAATATAAAATAATTCTGAAGAATGAAAAGTTGACTAGAGCTGAAGGAAACCAAAATAATTCTTACCATACACTGTAGGCTTTATGTGTGTATTGTTTTATTTTTGCAAGAACCCAATAATAAGGGTATTAAAATTACCATGTTATAGATGAAGATATTAAAACTAAGGGATGAAAAATTATCCAAATTCACAGAGTTCAGAAGCTGCCAAGTTAGCACTTAGATGCATGCTCTTTTATGTAGACAAAATCGACTTGACTTTATAATAACAAATTGAATGGTGGCAGTGGTTAGAAGAAGGATTATCAGTGAGATTACTTTTCAGGTATTATGTACAAGGGAATTGAGATTTGGGAGACTTTGTTTATAATATAACTTCAAAAGCATCTGGGATTTAGATACAAAGGAAACCTGCACATTAAGCTTATAAGAGAATCTCAGAGTTTAAAGGGTAAAGTTGATTGAGTTAAGGATGGAATAGAAAAAACATACCCTAATGGCCAGAAGTAATTAAAAAGGTGGTTGAAATGGGACTCAATTCAGATCTTAAACTTGTGTCATTTTGGGAATAAGGAGAAACAGTCTGTTATGTGCTGTTTGTTTCCAGAAATTAATTTTTATTTCATGGATTAGTTGGAGTACTGTCAATGAATTCTCTATTCATGTACAAAACTATCACTGGATTTTTTCCGTGTGTGTGTGTGTGTGTGTGTGTGTGTGTGTGTGTGTGTGTGTGTGTTAGTATGTGAGGGAGACATAAGGGAGAGGTGTTTCTCTAAAAGTAAAAAAAAAAAAAAAAACAAAAAAAACCCCTAACCAAACAAAGAACAACTGGCTTGTGACATCCTGAGGAAGGACTTTGGAGGCAATAGTCACCATTCCTGATTTCTGGGTGATTGCAGTGTATGTTCTTCTGATGAATCACTCAGTGAGAAAGGTCATGAAGCTTTCATGTTGGTGGATGTCTCTGTAGTCACAAGCTTTCCTTTGGATCCCTTAAGATTAGACCTGTGTAGCTACCAATGAAAAGATGCTTGCTTTAGAAAAGGAGCGAATAAGCTATAGAATGGAAAGCAATATATATAAATCACATTTATGACAGAAGACTCAGACACATAGAAATAATGTATATAGAATGTACACATATATGTGTATGCATGAAGAACTAAGAAAACTCAACAGCAACAAATTTGAAATAGGCAAAAGATGCAGACATTTTATTAAAAATGAATCTAAATGGGGCAAAAGAGTAAGGAAAGATGTTCAACATCAGTGCTCACTGAGGAAATATAAGTAAAATCCTTAATGAGATCTCTCTATGTACCCATTGAAATGAATTAAAAGGTGCAGCTGGCAATACTAAATACTGATGAAAATCAGAGCAACGGAGACCTTTACACACACATGATACAGCCACTCTGGAAAACTGTCATCTTATTGCAAACTATAGCATGCACTTCCTATGAGATTATTATCCCACTACTGGATCTTTACCATAGAAACCTGGAAGGTTAGCACACAAAACCCAAGGCTCAAATATTTATGGCAGCTTTATTCATTACTGACCCCAAATGGAGGCAATTCAAATGCCCTTCCAAGGATGAATGGGTAGATAATTAGTACCTCCATGCAATAAAAAGCTACCCAGCATTTACAGCTTGAATGAATCTTAGAGGACTTTGGTAAATAAGAAGCCCAATGTAGTTTTATTTTATGAGATTCTGAAAAGCTGGAACTTTACAGACAGAAAACATATCCATGTTTAACAGGTTTTAGAATAGGTAGAAGAGGCTATTAAAAATGGAATAGTATAGAAGGGGACAGGTTATGGATCTGTGATTTGGTCATGGTGGTAATTTCATGCATCTATAAATGCTTTAAAGTTCTTAATTGAACATTAAGAGATTAAACAGTCAATATTTTGCATGATACTGAACTGTATGTATTTAAAAATGAAAAGAAGGATTCTATCTTCTATCCTCTAGTGCCTCCCCCTCAGTCATTTACATTTTGACAAGAAGATTTCCTATTATTAGGCTCCCTTGAAATGGATCTGGTTTTTGGGTAACAAGGCACTCTTTGTGGTTATGTTCATTTCTGGCTTTGTCCCTGCAGAGTCATGTGCTTCTTTTGGTATTTTTTTTTTAACTGAGAGACTACTGTTGAGTTCTTCTGATGGAACCTAATCTGCCTTTCAAAAATAAAAACCATATCTGTGATATAACTCATTCTATATTGCCTCTATGTTCACACACAAAAAAGCATTGGTCATACGAAGAGAGGCTTGAGTTTGAGCCTAGGCTTTGACATATACCCCATTAGCTCTACTGTCTTTAAAATGGTAATGTGGAGTTTAAGTGAGATAGTCTATTAAAAACAAGCTGTGGAATCCTTAGCTCAGAACTGATGATCAATATAATAATTTATTTCTCATAGCTCTCTCCCTACATTGCTTATTCTTGTTATTTCTTTCTCCTTTCACCCACTCTATCATTTTTAACACCTTCTCTCATTGAGTTTAATGCAAATTTTTATACTATTGAACTGATATACTTGAACCTGCTTTAGTATAGAATATGCCATTTCAATTTTTTTGAATTCTTACAGGTAAAAGGGAGACAATACAATGGAATGGGAAAACCGAACTCTTATGGAGGAATTTTTTCTGAAGGGGCTTTCTGGTTACCCAAGACTTGAGCAACTCTTTTTTGTGCTCATCTTAATAATGTACGCAGTCATCCTCGCGGGCAATGGTACTCTTATTATCCTCAGCATTTTTGACTCTCACCTTCACACCCCTATGTACTTCTTCCTGGGGAACTTATCCTTTTTGGACATCTGCTTCACTACCTCCTCCATTCCCTTCGCCCTGGTAAGCTTTCTCTCAAAAAGAAAGACCATTTCCTTCCTCGGCTGTGCAGTGCAGATGTTTCTTGGTTTAGCGATGGGGACAACAGAATGTGTGCTCCTGGGTATGATGGCTTTTGATCGCTATGTGGCTATTTGCAAGCCTTTGAGGTACCCTATCATCATGAGCAAGAGTTCCTATGTGACCATGGCAACTGGGTCCTGGTTTTCAGGTGTTGCAAACTCTGCAGTACAAACTGCATTTGTGATGCAACTACCTTTCTGTGGAAATGTCATCAATCATTTTCTCTGTGAAATCCTGGCTGTCATGAAGATGGCTTGTACTGACATCTCAGGCAATGAATTCATCATGGTCGTGGCCACAACTTTATTCACTTTGATGCCACTGCTCCTCATTGTCATCTCGTACTCACTAATCATTTCTAGCATTCTCAAAATTCGCTCTGCCGAGGGGAGAAGCAAAGCCTTTTCTACCTGCTCAGCCCACTTGACTGTGGTGATCATATTCTATGGGACCATCCTCTTCATGTACATGAAACCCAAGTCTAAAGACACGCTCAATGTAGATGACTTGGATGCTACAGACAAACTTATATCCATGTTCTATGGGGTGATGACTCCCTTGATGAATCCTTTAATCTATAGCCTCAGAAACAAAGATGTGAAGGAGGCCATAAAAAATCTGAAGAGAAGATTCCTAGGCAAATGAATGGTCAACATGTTGGGCACTGTTGAAACTCAAAACTTAGATTGGAATTTTAGTTACTTTACTTTCTTCCTTGACCTTTTATGCATAATGTTAACATTTTTGTAATAAGATACAGCATTTCAAAATTATTGCATGCTCATAAAGAATTTTCAAGGGTCAGAAAGAATAAGGGAGAAAACAAAGTAACATAGCATTGAGAAACAACTACTTTTTGACATTTTTGGCAGCATCTTCATAATTCTGTATTTTTTTTCAATATGAGAGCTGGGCATATATGGCATTTTTACAAACATAACTTCATTTTACAAGCAATTGTTCTTCAAATCCTTCTATATAAATAAGTCTGTCTTATGAAAAATGTGAAACAGAAAAATCTGAAAGTACTTTATCAATATTTTCCCTTGGAGAGTTTTCTGTTGCAGTATATTAATCTCAAATTTTTTAAAGTCACAAATGCTTTATCTTTTCACAGCATTTCATTTTTTCCTGTGGTGCTCTAAGGATGCTAAGAGTTGGGGGTATAAAGGAAACAGATAAATAGGATTTATGGGTACGATCTATAAAATCAAGGAATCTGTTTTTAAAAAGTCATTTCTTTCAACTTTATATGTTAGCTTTAGCATAACAAATATACAAAAGTTTTTAAGTTTCCCTTTTAATTTTAGAGAAAGGACTATGAAACATTCATGGCCTACATTTAATTATTTCTACATTCCATTATAGTTATTTACAGATTAAATCTGCTGGCAAGGGCACAGACCATCAAAGTGTCAGCTCCACAACCCAACACAACAGGCTATATATAATAAGGAAACTTAGTTCTTATATATCAGGCCCTAATATTCCAATCCCCTGCAAGAATTCTACAAATTAAGCACTATATGTCTCACCACAGGCCATCCTTGATACCCAAGCATTAAACCAACCACCACAGGGCTTAAATCCAGCCACTTCCATAAACTTTCTGGGATACATACATAGCTTTTAAGCATCACATTTATACATTTTGATAGAAAATTAATTAAAGAAGAATACATTAAAGCACGCATTTATCTTCAGAGTAGGAGACCAAGAAGGTTTTTTTATTTTTATTTTTTATTTATTTTTTAATAGAGTTGAAAGATCAAGCTCTGTGAAGAATGGCTTGCCACTCCCCTTAACATGTTCATGTGTTCAGACATGTGTATAATTATAATTCTGGTTTACGTTAATACCATAAATATAGCATTTGAATCTTCAGAAGGCTTTTGATTATGAAGATTTGTTGAGAATGACCTGGTTGTATTTTTAGCAATGTTTCTTCCTAACTTGGGAGCATAGTCAGATGAGCCGGTCCAGAATGTCAGAGAGGCTGTGTGTAGTCAATCCTTGGTTAGTATATGGCACTAGCCTTCCAGGTTTTGTGGAATCTCATAGCAGTGTATCTCAGTAGCATATCTAATATGACTGATGTGGGTCCAAAATGATGCTTAATCACTGTTCATAGAAAAGCCCTAAACCAGCAGAAGATCTGAACTTAATTGGTACATAAAAGGAGATGGGTTTGACATTAACATTAATGTTCCAGAAAAGACTTGTTGTGAAAGCCTGAAGATTTTTCTTTTCTGTTTCCATAGAGATAACATTTGCTTTACAAAATGGATGTGTTTCACATTTATAGCGTGAAAATAACATTCTATCTTTGATATTATAAAGTACTTTAGTAGATCTTGTAATTTAAAGAACACGTTTTTCACCCTTTTGCGAAAATCACTTCCTAAGTGAGGTTGGATACTATGCAGTTAGGTTTTATGAATTTGAAATTTTGTGGCAAGGTACCCAGTCATGAATAAAAGAAAGAACTATAATGTGGAACATGGATGTGCAACTTGGAGCCAGGTGGTGAAATACTGACTTGGGTTTGGGAAATAATGATTGCCTGACATGATATTCTGCAAGAGACCAGGCGTGTGCAGGTGTGGCCGTAGACACAATGTTCTAAGTGTTCCCTCATTCAACCAGAGAATTGTTTAGTTGCTTGAGCAAAAGAAGTGAGTGTGGGTTTTTACAGAAACCACTCTTGTGGAGGACCAATTAACGGGAGTAAAATTAGTGTGTCCTTTTAAAAATGTTTGTAAGAATAAGATGAGAAGACAGATAAATAGATGAATGAGGCACCAGACAAGGAAGCTCAGAGGGTGATTATCATCAGTGCTGTGTGTAAATTCGACTTGTGACTCACTTGATCTGCAAATACAATCTGCCCTCTTTATCCCAAAATCATAAAAGCACAAGGTCAACCAAACAATAGTATATTCTAGCTGCTTATTTTCTGACTGTTTTTACCCAAATCAACTTGAAATTAAACTGCATACCATTATCCACTTACAACTCAGTGATTCTTCAACTCAATATAAGCTAGTTCTGGACAGTGATAGTCAAATTTAATGCATCATTTCCAGCTCTTATTTTACTTGATCTCTTTGTAGAATTTTATGTCTATTTTTGTATCATCACTGCTATAACTTTTGTACATATATTATATGATTCTAAAAGTGGTAATCTGTTACAAGATAACCTAATACTACAAACTGTCCAAAGTATAAATTAAAATATGGAGAGACCTTTATATAGTACATGTATGTATAATCTGTAAATATATTATGTAGCTTTTAGATGCAATAGTATCTAGAGACTTATAGAGGTACCTACCCATCCAGAGTACATATATAATACATATCTTAAACTATTCTATATTTAATATCTACTTTTATGCCATTGGTGTGTTTCACTCATAATTGTTCCCAAGGTATTTATATTTATGTGCATTCATGTTTTGAAGATTTATTATCATTCTCTGACAGTTCCACACATGTGTTTAATGGGTTTTAGTCATTCTCACCCCGACTGCCCCATCTCATGCCTTCTCCTTCCCCTGCTGAAACTTTCTTCTCAGCAAGTACCTATCCTAGTTTCATGTCTTTCTCCTGTGTGACCCACTGAGCTTCAGTAGGAACTCATGGGCACCTTAAGAGCTGTGTGTTGTTTCCCTGTGTGGATACAGCAAAGTGTATGCAGCTTCAAGGAAAAAGAAAAGTTTATATGATCTTTTTAGGTGGACATGTTTGGCATTTTTTTTGTTTCCTTTTATTGAAAATAGACTTTTTTCCCTCACATAACATAACATGATTATGGTTTCCCCTCCCGCTACTTGCCAAGTTCCTCTCCTCTATCCCTCATCTACACCCACTCCCTTTCTGTCTCTCAGTAGAAAATAAACAAGCTTGCATGGGATAATTAAGAAATAAAATAATAAGATAAAACAAAAATTAACACATCAGAGTTGGACAAAACAACCAAACAGAAGGAAAAGGGCCCAAGAGAAGGCACAAGAAACAGAGAGCCATTCACTCACATACCCAGGAATTCCATAAAAACACTAAACTGCAAGTCATAATATATATGCAAAGGGCCTGTAGGGTAAAAAGAGAGAGGAAAAATATATAAATAAACAAGGAAGAGTCCTGACATGCTATTATGAGACAGGAACCTCCTGTTCTTGAGTTCTTGAATGCTGTTGAATTCTTTTCTGTTGGCCATTTACTGGTGAGCATGCAGCCAACACTTAAGAGTACTCTGTTTCTTCAGTGAAACTCCCTTGGTGGAAATTAAATATTTATTCAGAAGTGGTTATCAACTGGAGATGGCTTCTGAGTTAGGGATGGGGGTATGTGTCCACTTCTCATTCTCCTCCTCCTCCTCTTCTTCTCTTTTTGGTATTTGGAGACATGATCTCTCTATACAGCTCTGGCTGTCCTGAACTCAGTATGTAGATCATGCTGACCTCCAACCCACTGTGATCTGCCTATCTCTGCCTCTCAGGTGCTTGGATTAAAGGTGCACCCACCATGCCAGCATTTTTGGCAATTTCATAAATTTCAGTATTGCAGGGCTAATATGATACTACTAAATTCATCAAAATCAACTTTTTTGTGCAATAACTTATGAAGTATTAAGATTATTAGAAAAAGAATGAGATCAGCATAAAGGATTGGGATGGCTGGCAACCGGGACTTAATAGTCTAGAGGGCAGCCATCAGATACATCACTTTAAAGGTAACATTTGAGTAAGGCCTTGTAAGAGGTTTAGGCATAAGGATTTGAGAGGAAATTATCCAGGCAGAGGGAAGATTTTGGGCAAAGGCACAAGGAGATTATCCCTGATATATTTGAGAACTTCCAGTAAGAGCCAGATGGCTGACACTGAGGGAACAAGGGGAAAATGGCTGAAATCAGAGAGATATAATGGGATTGAAGCAGGGTGCATATTTTCGGAGAAGCCAACTCAAATGTATTGCTTCATGGTATTTTCCTCTACAAATTCTTTGAATGACTTCTGATGCCTTTGGTTTAATTCTTTATGCTTTAACAATGTTGAAAGTTGTCATCATATGTATCTATGTGTATGAATTTAAATATGGAAGGAACTTTACATAACATATGCATGTATAATTTGTAGATAAATTACATATAATTTTTGTATGTACTATTATTTGATGATATAATAAAAGTATATTTTTAGAATATATGTTTATTACATATCTTAAAGTATTTCATATTTAATATTCACTTTCATGCAATTGACATTTTCACCCAAAGCTGTTCTTTTTTTTAAGGTGTTTATATTTATGCACAGTGACAGTTAAAGATGTATTTTTCATAATCTTGTGTGGAAACACACACAAACATACACACACATACATACACAGACACACACACACACACAAACACACATATCTATTCCTTAGAGCTGAAGTAATTTCCTTAATCTTTTATAATTTATTCTGTATCATTTTTCTCAAATGTATATGCAAAATACTCATAAAGAGATAATTCAGGCTCATACTATATCCTAGTATACATTTTGAATAGTAAATTGGAAAATTGAAAGTTAGATTTAGTAAAAGACAAAACTTTGTTGATGGTGCTTCTTTATTCTTATTTAGCTAATTAATTAATTCTTCTCTCATCTATTGCATCCTAACTGCAGTTTCCCCTCCCTGTCTTCCTCACAGTCCCTTAATCCACCTCTCCTCTCCCTCAGATCCACTCCTCCTCCGCTTCCCTTCCGAAAAGAGCAGGCCTCCCAGGGAGCAGACAGGGCATAACAAGTTATAATTAGACTAGGAACATACCCTCATATCAAGACTGGAAAAGGCAACCCAGTAGGACAAAAGGGTCCCAAGAGTTTATATTTTGTTGAATAATTTGAGGAGTATTGTCATTAGCTCTTCGTTGAAAGTCTGGTAGAATTTTGTCTTAAAACCATCTGCCCCTGGGCTTTTTTTGGCTTGGAGACTTTTTAATGACTGCTTCTATTTCCTTAAGGGCTATAGGTCAATTTAAATTGTTTATCTTACCTTGATTTAACTTTGGTAAGTGGTACCTATCAAAAAATCCTTTTTTTTTTTCATTTTCCAATTTGGTGTACAGGTTTTTTAGGTAGGTCCTTATGATTCTCTGGATTTCCTCAGTGGCTATTGTTACGTCTCTCTTTTCATTTCTGATTTTATTACTTTGGATAGTCTCTCTCTGTCTTTTAGTTAGTTTGGATAAGTGTTTGTCTATCTTGTTGATTTTCTCAAAGAATCAACTCTTGTTTCTTTGATTCTTTGTATTGTTCTCTTTGTTTCTATTTTATTGATTTCAGTCCTCCGTTTGATTATTTCCTGCCATCCGCTTCTCTCAGGTGTGCTTACTTCTTTTTGTTCTAGAGCTTTCAGTTGTGCTGTTACGTTGCTAGTATGAGATCTCTCTAATTTCTTTATGTAGGCACTTAGTGCTATGAACTTTCCTCTTAGCACCACTTTCATTGTGTGCCGTAAGTTTGGGTGTGTTGTGCATTCATTTTCATTGAATTCTAGTCTTTTCTTTCTTTCTTTCTTTCTTTCTTTCTTTCTTTCTTTCTTTCTTTCTTTCTTTCTGCCTTGACCCCGTAGTCATTCAACAGAGATTTGTTCAGTTTCCATGAGTTTGTAGGCGTCCTGTTGTTTCTGTTGTTGATATCCAGCTTCAATCTGTGGTGATCTGATAGGATGCAGGGGGATATTTCAGTTTTATTGTATCTGTTGAGACTTGCTTTGTGACTGAGTACGTGGTCAATTTTGGAGAAAGTACTGTGAGGTGCTGAGAAGAAAGTGTAATCTTTCATGTTTGGTAGAGATGTTCTGTAGATATCTGTTAGGTTAATTTGGCTCATAACGTCAGCTAGCTCCAGTATTTCTCTGTTTATTTTTGTCTGGATGACCTGTCCATTGGTGATAATGGGGTATAGAAGTCTCCCACTATTAATATGCAAGGGTCAATGTGTAATTTAAACTTTAGTAATGTTTAGTAATGTTTCTTTCACAAAGTAAGTTCCCTTATGTTCGGGTCATAGATGTTAAGGATTGAAACCTCATCTTGGTGGATTTTTCCTTTGACGAATATCAAGTGTCCTTTCCCATCTCTTTTGATTTATTTTGTTTTGAAGTCTATTTTGTTAGATATTAGAATGGCTACACCAGTTTGCTTCTTAGGTCCATTTGATTGGAAAATCTTTTTCTAACCCTTTACTCTGAGGTGATGTCCATTTTTGATGTTGAGATGTGTTTCTTGTATGCAGCAGAAGGATGGATCCTGTTTTTGCATCCATTCTGTTACCCTGTGTCTTTTTATTGGGGAATTGAGTCCATTAATAACGAGAAATATTAATGACCAGTGATTATTAATTCCTATTATTTTGTTGTTGTTGTTATTGTGGTGGTGGTGGTGGTGTGTGTGTGCTTCCCTTCTTTTGGTTTTACTGGTATGAAATTATTTATTTCCTGTGTTTTCATGGGTGTTGTTAGTGTTGTTATCCTCTTTGGGTTGGAGTTTTCTTTCTTGCATCTTCTGCAGGGCTGGATTTGTAGACTGATATTGTTTTCTCCGTTTACGGTGATTGAAAGTTTTTTCGGGTATAGTAGTGTGGGCTGGCATCTGTGGTCTCAAGTTTTCAGCACATCCATCCAGGCCCTTCTGGATTTTAGAGTCTCCATTGAGAAATCAGGTGAAATTCTAATAGGTCTACCTTTATATGTTACTTGGTCTTTTTTCCCTTGCAGCTTTTAATATTCTTTATGTTTAGTGTTTTGGTTATGTGGTGAGAGGACTTTCTTTTCTAGTCCTAACTATTTGGTGTCTGTATGCTTCTTTCACCTTTACAGGCACCTCCTCCTTTAGGTGAGAAAATTTTTCTTCTGTGATCTTAATGAAAATATTTTCTGTACCTTTGAGCTGGGGTTTTTCTCCTTCTGTTTCTATTATTCTTAGGTTTGGTCTTTTTCATAGTGTCCCAGATTCCCTGCATGTTTTGTGTCAGCAATTTTTAGATTGAACATTTTCTTTGACTGATGTATCTGTTTCTTCTAGTGTGTCTTCAACACCTGAGAGTCTTTCTTTCATCACTTGTATTCTGTTGGTGATGCTCGAGTCTGTCATTCCAGTGTGCTTACCTAGGTTTTCCATCACCAGGATTTCTTCAGTTTGTGTTTCCTTTATTACTTCCATTTCCATTCTCAAATCTTAAAGAGTTTTTTTTTAAATTTGTTTCTTTCAACAGTTTGTTTTTTCTTAGCTTTCTTTAGGGAGTTTATTCATTTCCTCCAATTTTTTTCTTTGTCTTTTCCTTGATTTCTTCAAGAGATTTCTTCATTTCCTGTTTAAGGACCTCTATCATCTCCATAAGGTTGGTTTTAAGGTCTTTTTCTTGTGCTTCAGCTGTGTTGGAATATTCAGGGCTTGCTGTAGTAGGATAGCTGGGCTCTGGTGGTGACATATTGCCCTGGCTGTTGTTGATTGTGTTCCTAAGCTGGTGTCTATGCATCTGGGTTTGGGATGGTTATAGGTCTAGGTGCCCATTTGTGAGTTTGTCTTTGTTGGATGGATGTTTTGTTCTTTTGTTTCTGTTTCCTCTTTGGTCTTCTAATCTTTGTGGCCTGGAGTTCTGATGGCAGGGATGACCTCTGATCTAGCAGGGGGTCTCCGTCTGAGTTGGAGACTGGACTTCTTCTTATGGCTAGCATGGCCTTTGGTCTATCAGGGGTCTCTACTTGAGTTGGGGGCTGTTCTCCTCACTGGTGTGGCCTGCACAGAGGGAGTGAGAGATTTCTGTGGATGGGTGGGTAGCCTATCTGTTCTGGCTGATGTGGCCCACACTTGAGCAGGCCCTCTTTATTCTTATAATAAAAAAAAAGCAATAGTCAGTGAATCTTTTTGTATTATAACCAGAAAATTAGCAAGTGCTTATCCTTTGAAGGAACTGAATGATCTAAATTAACCCTAATTATATTTACTTTAAAAAAAATGTTCAATATCTTTATACATCAGGGAAATGAAAATTCAAACTTCTTTGATATTTTATTTCACCTCAATCAGACTGGCTTAAAACATAAAAATACTCATGTCCAAGGTACAAATCTGAGCCTGGAGGGAAACTGCCCATGTTTCTAGATTAATATGTCCCAGGTCAAAGCACTGGATCAGAGATACATGATTAGAAATAGAAATAATAGAAATAGAAATAGAAATAGAAAGAGATAGTTTACTAAGCAAGGGGAAACACTTCCAAGAAATGGAGTGGACACTAGTGAGCAAGTCTCAAAAAGTGTTGGACAGGAGGTTCATGAGCCCTTATGGTTTGTTTACATGGCACTTGCCTGTCCCACACTATAAAGCACACGCTTTTCTAGGGCCTGTTCTGTTACATGTAGCCAGGTTTCCATGATTCTACACCCTGACTTCTTTTGCATGTTAGTTAGTCTTGATGCTACTGTTTCCAGTCTCAACTTTCTTGCCACATTCACTTGGCTTGCAATAACATGATTTGGCACTGTATTTAGGTTTGGGTTAAACTTGATCTCCATATTTAAAGTGTGACAGCTATTGAACTTGCCTTGGGTCACTTTGCAGTGCCAACTGGTGTGAGACAACTATCTCTGTTGTCTGAGGGTTGAATATTGAAGTATTGCCATGTGGAATAAAGATTTAGAAGGCTAAAATTTCTAGGAAATTTGTTTGCTTGCATTTGAATTTGAATGAAATTTGGTGGGTCTTTAATTTGTGAGTATGGGATATATCAAATCTATGCTGTCTTGGTGGCTTCTTGGAAGAATTTTGTCTGACAAGTGCTTTTACAACCTATGGGTGTATTCTGACTCACTGTAACTCACCGAACATCATTTTGAGTACTAGCCTACAGTGTTGATGATAACTAACTTGATGGAAGCTGAAAAAGTGATGGCTGAAATAGCATCATTAGAGATTTATCTATTTGAAGGTTCATAGAGTCTGATGGAAAGGGAAAAATGCTCCCTCTGGTTGAGTCTAGGTGACTAGGGTCTTAGCCGGATTTTTTTAAAAAAGAATATTTATTTTAGTTTCTGTGTATATGTGTGTTCCTGAATATATGTATGTACACCAAGTATGTGCAGGAGCCTGCAGAGGTCAGAAGAAGGCCCCAGATGCTTTAGAACTGGAGGTATAGATAGTTGTAAGCCACTACTAGGGTACTGGGCTCTGAACCCAGGTCTACTGCAAGAGCATTAGGTACTTTTACTATTGAGTCTTCTCTCTCTCCCTGACCTTGTGTACCTAGGGTGTCTGACCTCATGGCATGCAGTGGTCTAGTAAAGAATCACATCAGAATAATACATCTTGTTTCTGAGCTGGAAGAAATTCTAACAGATCACCCAGACAATGCATATAGTGTTGTTCAGCCCCCATTTTCAGCTATCCTGGACTTCTTGGTATTGAGGTCTTCTAAGAAAGGTAAGAAGGCATATTTGACTCAGAAATATTATGTACTAAACAGAACTTTTTCATTTTTAAGATTTATTTATTTCATCTTGTGTATATGAGTGTTTTGCCCACATGTATGTATGTGAACTACATGTGTAAATTGCCCAAGGAGGTCAGAATAGGGTGCTAGATCCCTTGGAACTGAAATTACAGATGGTTGTGAGCTACCATGTAGGTTCTGGGAATTGATCCCAGGACTTCTGCAAGAGCATCAACTGCTCTTAACCACTGAACCATCTCTCCAGCCTGCTAAATCAAACATCTTATTGAACCCAAACTTCCCTAACATGGATTCTTGCTTCAGTCACAAAAATGAATGACCAATCCAATGAGTCCTAATACAGAACTAGGCAAAACTAGAATTCCTGATGTGTCTGCAGATGATCGATCTATTTTGGTATTAGAAATTCTTTTTGCACACTCTAATTATTCTTGGCATGCTTAATGTAAATGCACACGTGTATGAGCACAAACATTTTAGGAGGACTTTTGGATTTCCGTTGTAGCACCACTGCACAGGGCATCTTGGCTATGTTCTCTCTTCCCCTCTTTCCTTTCTCCCCTTTATTGTCTCTTTGGAGAAACAGTGACTCATGTTTTATTCCAGCCAGCTCAAACTGAAGTTCTTTTAACTTTGGCTCCATCCTGTACTCTGCCTGTGATATTTCTTTCAGCTGTAGGCATATTTATGACAATTTTCACAACAGCTCAGTAATAAATTATACAGCATCCTAAATTTCCAAAGACAGGGGATTGGAATAATGTAACAGGGACCCTACAACATGGACCCTAAAGAATTAAAATCACTTCTAAAATCCAGTGCTGGGAAGAAAATTGGATGAAGCCCTTGTATCAGAGGAGGAGGCAGTTCCTTCCTGTGAAGAGGTTTAAGGGGTTCTGACAGCTTACCACACAGCTAAGTCGCCATGCTTATTTCATGGCTTTTGTTTCATCTTTCCTATGAAACTGTAAGATTTTATAGAAGCCTTACACGAGAGGCTGTGAAGAAGAGTAGGAGGTTTTCTTGCCCAAGCTATGGAATACTGTAAACAAGTACAATGTTCTTTTTTTCTCTTTTCTTTTTTAAAATCAATTTCTGTCCCAATTTCTCTTGAAATAAAGGGAAACTAAAGTAAGGGTCTAAGTATCTCAGTACCTGGTAACAGTAGCACAGGCATTTGTCCACATTAATTCTTGCAGCCTACCAGCATGAGGTATATTTTCATTTATTTGTGTTCTTTCTTTTTTTGTCCTTTTTCTTTATTAAGAAATTTTTTATTCATTTTAAATACCAACCACAGATCCCCCTCTCTTGTCTCCTCCCACCCCCGCTCCCAGCCTTCCCTCCCAACCCACTCTCCATTCCCTCCTCCTAAAAGGTAAGTTATCCCATGGGGAGTCCGCAGAGCCTGGTACATTCAGTTGAGGCAGGTCCAAGCCTCTCCCCCTGCATCAAGGCTGTACCAAGTGTCCCACCATAAGTAATGGGCTCCAAAAAGCCCGCTCATGTACCAGGGATGGATCCTGATGCCATTGCCAGGGTCCCCTTAAGGAGACCAAGCTACACAACTGTCTCACTTATGCAGAGGGCCTAGTCCAGTCCCATGGAGGCTCCACAGCTGTTGGTCTAAAGTTCATGAGTTCCCACTAGTTTGGTTCGATTGTCTCTGTAGATTTCCTCATTGTGATCTTTTTTTTTTTTAATTTTTGTTTATTTTTATTTTATGTACTTTGGTATTCTGCCTGCATGTCTATGTGAGGGAGTCAGATCCCCTGGAACAGGAGCTACGGACAGGTGTGAGCTGCCATGTGGGTGCTGGGAATTGAACCTGGGTCCTCTTGAAGAGAAACCAGTGATCATAACCGCTGAGCCATCTCTCCAGCGCCCCCCCATTGTGATCTTAATGCCCCTTGCTCACAGAATCCCTCTTCTCTCTCTTCGACTGGATTCCTGGAGCTCGACCTGGTGCTTGGCTGTGGATCTCTGCATCTGCTTCCATCAGTTGCTGGAGAAAAGCTCTATGATGACAGTTAGGGTATTCACCAATCTGATTACTGGGGTAGGCCAGCTCAGGCATCCTCTCTACTATTGCTAGTAGTCTAAGCTTGTGGTCATCTTTGTGGATTCCTGGGAACTTCCCTAGCACCAGGTTTCTCCCTGTCCCCGTGATGTCTCCATTGATGTTTATAGTTTTCAGGATGCAGTTCCTTACTCCCATGGTTTCCCTTTTCCCTTTTCTCTTAAAATTATGAGCAGACTGATAACCAATTCACCTAAAATACAAGGACATCGTTCAATTAACAAAAATGAAAGAATGGAGGGCTAAATGAAACGACCTTGTGCTTTTCTACTTCACATGCAGTTGTTTCATTTACCACTTCTGCATTTGTTTTTTATGATAAGGGATGTATCACACAGGATGTTTTGGGTGTGCCCACCTTGACCTGCAAAGTACCCTTGATATTAAAATACAGTACAGAAGGAACATTTTAAAAAATACTTTCTCACTCAATATCATTGCTAAAGATTTTCTTAAGATTTCCAGATGACTACACATTTCCACATAGATTTTCTTTTCTTCCATGTTCTATTAATGATTGTTTTAGAATGCTTTGCTTTATAAAGCATTCTAGACATCATCTCTGCTATTGACAATTTAATGCTATAAAACGCTTGTATGTTATTTTAACAGCTAAATAACAGAATGTTAAAAATGAGATGCCATTCATGGTTCTATAAATGGAATAACAAAATATCAATATCTGTTCTTTGTAGTGATTATTCAAGGACTGATATTAAATAAGACTTTGGCACTTCAATGCTATTTATAATCTGAAAATTAGAGTCTTGGATCTATGAAGGAAAATATTCTCAAAATATACTCCAAGGTCACAGTTGGAGCAATGGGGGAACAACATCAAAAAGGGGGGCAGGATCACAGTTTAAGTAGGCCTTACAAAGTCTGATATCCAACCAACTTATTTTGTAATTAAATTTATTTATTTTATATCCTGACCAGTTTCACCTCTGCTCCTCTCATTTCCTCCCTCCTGTCCACCCCCGCATCCACTCTTCCTCTGTTTCTGTTCAGAAAGGGGCAGGCCTCCCATGGGTATCAACAGAACATGGCATATCAAGTTGCAGTAAGACCAAGCACTTCCCCTTGTATTAAGACTAGACAAGGTAATCTAGCATGATGAATAGGTTCCCAAAAGCCAACCAAAGCACTAGGGACAGCTCTTGCTCCCACTGTTAGGAGTCCCACAAGTAGACCAAGCTACACAACTGTCACCTATAGAGGCTCTAGATCGGTCCCATGCAGGCTCCCTCAACCAAATTATTTTAATCTATCTTTGGCATGAGGCAGTCTCTCCCACTCTTGGTTGCTTCTAGAGATAGAGTAAATCTTATTTTAGTGAATAAACTTCTCCCAGAGAGCCTACCTTTTTTTCTACATACAATTTGACATTTATTGACAATTACAAGGAGTTCTATGAAAAAGGACCAAAAGACAAACATGCACAATTAGCAGGGGATCCAAATATAGCTCCTCTAAGACACAGACTCTAAAGTAACTGGTATTATTGTGCCCTTGAAAATAGACAACCAGCTGAATTGAATGCAGGCAACTTAAAATACAGGAGAACTTAGAATGATATACAAATTATTTAGAGTTGTGAAGTTGATAAATACAATGACTTTGAACTAAGCAAATGAGTTTAACAATAAATTAGGCAAGGTTGAAGAAAACTTGGCAAGTTGGAGGCACGTCTATACAGATCTGTTGTCTGACATGTGAAGAAAAAGGAAGATGAATAAAGGCGGTTAGAATTGTATGATGGAGAAATCTACCACATGCATGACAAGGTTACATTAAATACACATAGCATACAATGATCATATGTATGTGAGAAAATATTTCTTATAAGCAGCAGCATATTTTGCAATGAATAGGCTTAAGTAAAATGGCAGAAAATCCTATTACCTTAATAGAATAGACTTCCATTAGTATTTCAGAATGGAAATGAAAGCATGAAATATAGCCTTAAATATGTCTATCAATAAAACAATGGAAATAAAATAAAAATAAACTGTATTTTTTCTTTCCACAAGAAAGCTACAGATGCTTTTTTAAAAATTTTATAATATTGGGGTTAGACAGTTGGCTTGGTGGTTAAGAGCATGTGTTGTTCTTGTAGAGGATCTGGGTTTGATTTCCACCACCCACATGGGGTCTCACCATCTCCTATAGCACCAGGCATGCATGTGGTATACAAACATACATGCAGACAAAACACTCATGCACACAAAATAATAAAATGTATTTTAAAAATTCATAGTATTTTATTATTTTATTTTCTTTGCCTGAGCCAAATGACCCCCAGCAAGTAATGGTACTGAAGCAATACTTTTTATTTCGTTTCATATGTTATATTTCTTTTGTAGTAATACCTATAAGAGTCTTGGAGTTCATAAAATATGCTTATATCCATAATTGTATTTAGCAACAGTTCTGGTATCTGAGAATGTAAGGAACTTTGTATTGACTATGTAAGAACACTAAAGTATCCTAGAGCATTTTGCTTTGACACAGATAATAAAAGATTCTAACTGCTCAGAGTCACTTAGTGAACTTACCATAGAGAGAAGTAAGGCACATGAGCACAATATATAGATAGACCCCTAGCTTAACTCTCCAAAATGGAATTTAATGGTGGGAGGGGGATTTTTTTTTTACAATTATTCAGAAGATAGGCAATATTAAAGTAAGACAACTGAAAATTCCTTGAGACAACTAAACCAAGTGGAAGTGTTCAGATGGTTAAGTTAACATGGAATGAAATGAGAGTAATGTTGATGCCATAAAATGAGTTTGGAAACAATCCCTCCTCTTCAGTGTCTAGGAAAAGCTTTAAAATGGTTACTTGCCTGCAGATCCCTACAGAATGCACTGGTGGAGGCTTGCTCTTAGAGGGGAGTTGTGATTATCAGCTCATTACCCTCACCTGTTTTGTTCTGTTCAGATTTTTATGTTTTTCTTGTTTTAGTTTTGGCAAGGATTTGTTAATTTCTTCTGGATTATCCAATTTGTGGTATATGTGTGTTTATAGTAGTATCTTGTCATTTGTATATTGGTGGTATCAATTAAGTAGCCTTCACTTTTATTTATAATTCTATATAGTTGAGTCTTTTCTTATTTTCTGTTTATAGAAAGGTTTGATACTTTTGTTTATCTTATCAACAAACAAGTAGGTTCAGGCCTTCAAGATGGCTAAGATGGCAAAAGAACTTGCTGCACAAGTCTGATGACCTGAGTTCAACCTCTTGGATCCCAGAGTGGAGGTAGAAAATCAACTGTCCTGAAGATTGTCTTCTGACATTTACACACACACACACACACACACACACACACACACA
>CABHPH010156297.1:0-18394 GCA_902168325.1 Peromyscus nudipes
CACATTTATGTAGGTCAGGGTGATTTGAGAGGAGCTGGCAACTCAAAAGCCCTTCTCCATCACCCTGACAGGGAGAACATGAAACTCTACCAGAGCCATATTCTCACAGGTCAAGGCAATACCTCCAGAGGTTCCCTGCCAAAAGAGAAGCAGTCTGGGAGCAAGAGGGTTCATCCCTCCAGATGGTTCCCCAGATGGAGAAACGGGTCAAAAAAGAGTGGGAATTGAAACAGGTAGGCTGAGACATCCTCTAGACAGGAGTAAAAGTGACAAGTGGTTTTGGCTTGGAGAGAAGGAGCTAAGGTAGCAAGTCACTCACCACCACTCCAGCAGGTTAAACATTAGAAGCCAAGGTATGGTAAAAAGTACCCACAGGAGTTAGGATACACTGGGGACTAATGTAGATGAAGTCCAACTTCAATGAGAGCCCACCACAGGAAATCCATAGCAAGTAAAGAATGGACAAGGGAAAGATGGAACCAGAGCTGGGAAGGATGGGCCTGACATTGAGACAGAAAAGCTTAGGGGCAGAGTAGCAACCTGGAACTCTGCTTGGCTTGAGCTACACATGCACTCCTTTCCCCAAAACATACATGCAAACCTGAGCCTTCCCACTTGCATCAAGCTGCAAGCACAACCCTCTTCAAACAAAGCAACTGGTCACAGTGCCACTAATAATTCCTTAGCAAGCTAGAAACTCTAGAAACTCCCAGTTTGTGGTCAAATACATCTTGAGACAGCTCCCGGAACCAGGGGGCAGTGGGTTGGTCAGCCTGGACTGGTGTGAGGTACATATGTAGTAAGCCAAACTGCCCTCTGTGTTAACTTTCAGGGAAAATCACCTATTTACCACCTTATGGGGATGCATGATTGAGCATGCACATGATTAAAGTCAGGTACATCATGGGAAAAGACATGCAGTAGACAAAGGCTTACTTAACCCAACCTTGACAATTAAAGCAAGAAATAACTCGTGCCCTATCCCTTAGCAAGCAGCCCCTCCTACTCTTAGACTCAAGGCAAGCCCCAGACAGTAACCTGGTTTACCAGAGCAGCCTTGCTCAGTGTGCCATGCCCCTGCGGCACATCTAACCATTACTGTTTTTTTGCGTTTGAATAAAATTCCCTACTAGATGGCTATTTGTGTGTGCATCTTCAATTCTTTGACTGAAATATAATGCCTGGTTCAGACCATGACCACCAGTGACATCATGGTGTGACGTGTGTGATGTACAAGGGAAGTTCTGGTAGTTGTTTTCAGTTCCAAATGGGGAACAAAGTATGTTGCTGATGGAACACAGTGAAGAGGTCAAGGATGTGGACACATCTACAACACAAATACATACAACCAAGTCTCAGAAGCATCATGGAAGAGAGGGTGGGGAGACTATGAGAGCAGAAGACCAGAAAAACTGCTGTGAGATTGTCTCCTAGAAATCACAGGGAGGCTACACCCAGAGTATCTGAACAATATGGCTGCCTACACAGGACCGGAACAAGGATAACACCAACAGACATGCTAATGTTGGAGAACTCTAATGGGGCCCCACTCCTAGACAAAGAACTACAGGCAATTAGGGAATGTTGTGTCAGAGCATTTGTCTTCCCCATGGATGAGCCCCCTAACAGGCCATCCAATACCAGTGGTCAGGCCGAAATCATACACACATGAGTGACACTAAATGGATTTAGCAGGTTGTATTTCTATACTTATGTGTGTATATATATATATGTAATAGTAACAATGGAACAAAAAGAGACCATGAATCTGAGAGGCAGGGGTGGTGGCAGAGGAGTGGTTTGAAGGAGAAAGAGAAGGGAGGATATTATGTAATTATATTGTAATTTAAAAGAAGAATGTGCGGGTTTCCAAGGTGTGCTATAACACATTGGCACAAATTGGGTGGTTTTATAAAGTGAGAAAGTATTTCCTCATGGGTTTGGAGCCTAGCAGTATATACTGGAAGTGTCACCAGTACCACAATCTCATGAGAGCCTTGGTAGAGTCCTTCCTGGCCTCTGTCTAGCTTTCATGGGGGTGACCGGTCCCTGGCATTCTTCGGCCTGCCAATATATCAAGACCTGACTCTGCCTGTGCTCTCTGTCTTCCCATGGCATAGCTTTCTTTTTATAAGAGCACACTAAAAATTTCATATTAAGTTGTTTACATGTGGACGGACCCCATTTCCAAGTAAAGGCCACTTTCACAGTCCCAGGAGTCAGGCATGCCCTGGGTATGCATTTCCCAGGGTACTCACTCCAACTCCTCCCTAAGGGTAAGAGCAACAAGGTACCGAGACTCTTAGCCCAATGGGTCTTCTCAACTGATGGCACAGTTGGGTTCTGAAGGATCTGCTTGTTTAGGGTGAGCCAAAGGCAATGGGCAGTCAGCAAAGGGATGACAGAGAATTGAGAAGGACACATGCTCACAGACAGTTACAAGCAGCCTCTGTGGTCTTCAGCAGCCTCCAGTAAGGATCAGAAGAGGGTGTGTGGACTGCTGTGTCTTCCCTCTGGTGATGGATAACATAAGCTTTTGAGTATTAGAATCCTTGGTTCCCCCACCCCCAAAGGGGGAGAAGGGAAGGAAAAGGCCAAGGGAAAGGAGTTGTCAGATGATTTTAATCATAGAGGAATGAAATTACATCCTTTTAACAAGAGGATGCTGAATTATTGTCAGTTTGTAAATTTAAATCCACCCCCTCTACCCAACATCAGAAAGAGTCATAAAAGCAGACAAGAAAGCTCTCTCCATACATGTCCACCCCCAACCAGACTCACTGTGATCTCTCTCTATACATTAAGGAAATATTTATTGTCCACATGTGCTGGACACTGCTGTTACTGGGACACGGTGATGAGCAATCCCAGCGGGACTTGCCCTTTCGTGGAGCCAATAGTCCCCTTAGTCCTGAGCTGTCACTGTGAAAGCAGTGGTCATTTAGAGCTACCCATTGCCTCCTTCCTACCTCCACCCAGCCTGAGTCCCAAAAGATGGTCCCTTCATTTTTTCCCCTCATTCCAGGTACAATAGAGAAAACTGTATGTCATGGGCACAGGGAATTTCAACCATAGTCTTGAGGCCACTGAGCGCACGTTCGATTTCCTTCTGTCTCTTAGTTCATAATGCTCTGAAGTGACGGTTTTCTCCTGTCACTCTGAACATGCTCTCTTTTCAAAAGTCACTTGTGTATTACTGCCCACTCAAGGCAGATTTTTGAGGGATGTTATAACTGCTTCAGGTTGCACCAAAGGACCGTCAGCTTCACAATTCTAAATCCTTCTCTTCTATATACCCTCCTAGCCATTCCCACAGATGCTACTTCCCTCAATGGCCTCCCACTGGTTCCCTTGTCCTAGATTTCCCCCTGGGTTCTAATCTGTCTTCCATGCTATAGTTAGAACACTCTTTCTGAAAGGCAAAAATCTGCTTTCCTCTTTCAGACACATTCAAGGTGCCTTCATTGCCTACCAGGTAAAATCCTAACTTCCCATTGTTGGGATTCTGGACCTCATAGAATCACTCCTATGATGTGGAATTCTAGCTGCTCCCCTACCATATAGATTTCCTTGAGTCTTGAGAGCTCTGTGCTTGGTTCACCCTGCTCTGCTATAGCCTGGAAATTCTATTCATGTTTTGAGTCTCCCTTTATGTTGCTGGGTTGCAGTCTTACTAAGAAAGCCCTCTTCTGGGTTCCTATGGCAACTCAGGTTAGCAGAGCGCTAATTATACTGAATGGTCATTTCAGTTAATATTGGTGGTCCATTTGCTACATGCTAGGCATGGAAAAATAGTCTGTCCTTTAAGGGGCTTTTTGTAAAGGATGTCTATAATCAATTTCTGGTATGATCTGTATGTTTATGTCCTTCTGAAGTTCATATGATAAAATGTGGTTCCCAAAGCATCAGTATTAAGAGGTGGAATCTTGGTGAGGGTACTGGATCTGGAAGGTACAGCCTTCATGTACATGATTTGTGTCCCTATAAAGGAACCCCACAGGGAGCTTGCTTGTTATTCCCACCACGTGAGGATGCAGCCACCTGTGAAGCAGAGAGTGAGTCCTTCCCAGTGGCCGATTCCACAGACACCCTGACTTTGGGATTTCTAGTCAAAAACCTAAAAAGCAAAGAATAATTTCCTGTTGTTTATAACTCGCTTACTGTAAGGTGCTTTGTTATACAGTACAAATGGAATAAGGTGGTCTTGTGTATGTGTCCTCACCTCCCCGTGCTTAGCATATTCGACATATGGGTTTCTTAATGATGCTTGTGAATGCATGCATGAATGCATGCATGCATGAATGAACGGACACACAAAACAGTTATTATGTGTGGTATTGCCTGTAGACACATGTGGACGCAGTCTTCCAAGGCATTAATTTTTGTTTCCTCTGGAATTCTTTCCTCTTCCTGAGAAACCTCTTGTGTTTTCCCAGCAGAGCTCTGGCCTGTGTTTCCTAGGAGGCTTTTTAAAACTGACTTCTCATTATTTCTCCTCCTGTGCCTCTTCCTCTCACCGATGTCCTCTCTCCTCATGACACTCACTACCTGGGAGGGCTCTGATTTTTCCTAAAAAAAAAAAACCCACCGTGTTTTCGGGGTGGGGAGGAACAGGCATCCCCTGAGACTCCTCTGTTGTTAGGTGGGGACAGGAGAGTCCTCACTATTCCAAACTATGGTACACTCACAGGCAGAGCAGAGTCAAACTCCTCGTGTACCACAGAAAAAACAGAATCTCATTAATTTGAGTCTCACTGAAGATTTAGAGGAGGCAAACACGATGCTCACAGACACTCACACATCCCTCCGTCTTACCAGTTCACATTCATGACAGTCTAGCATATGACGCCACAGGATGTTGAGCAAAGAGGCACCATGCATCATCTAAACCCAGAGATGTCAGATGGAGAGAGCCATCTGAGCCCCCCATTTCTGCCATGCTCACAGACTTTTCCCTGAGTTTCCTGGTCTCCTCTCCCTCCTCCATTGCTGACCTGACCTGAGCTCTCACTTCTTCCCTTCCCTATCCTGGGGTCAATTGTCCTTTTCAACATTTGCTGACGTGAAATCACATTTGTGGACGCTCTTAACCAAGTCCCATCTCTAGCCATTTATCAAAAGTCAATTATGTACACTGCTGCCCTGACACTGATTTCCTCTGTGGCTGCTGCTGCTCTGATCCCTTGGATGTGGAGATGGGAACACAGAGCTGGGAACAATGTTACAACCTGGTATCCTTAATAGGTGCTCTCTCTCTCTCTCTCTCTCTCTCTCTCTCTCTCTCTCTCTCTCTCTCTCCCCCTCCCTCCTTCCCTCTCTTACTCTCCCTTCTCTCTCTTTTCCTCTCTCTCTTTTAAAACAAAGAGTGTAGATGTAGGTCAGCTATGGGACATTTGCTCAGCATACATGAGGCCCCAGTACCTGGGTTTGAACCTTAGCAACACACACACACACACACACACACACACACACACACAAGAAAAAGGCATAGACTAATAAAAAGTCATAGACTACTAATGAACCATAGCCCAGGTGCTTACAGATTTACAGATGGGCATAACTTTTAGAAAAATGGCCTGCTGCTAACCTCAGGGATATTGACTCAGACAGGATGAGCTAGATTTTGCTGTGGTAGCAACTATGCCCCAGCTTTTCTCCCACTCATTCTATATGTCCATCAAATGTTGACCAATCTCTGGTACCCACCATCGCCAGTCTAGAGCCCAGAGAGACAGAATGCAGCATCTCTTACGGTAGAGAAAAAAAATTCAGAGAAGATACAGGATGGCTCTCCAAGCTTCTGCCACTTTTGCTTCCATTTTGATGGGTATCGTGTGTAAGAAGTAATAAGTAAAAGTAATAAGTAATTTGGCCAGTACTACAGCCTCTCATATACTGAAAACTTAGACTGACCTAACTATCTCGTCTTCCTGCAGGCTATTGCTTTCTGCCTTTGGCTTGAGTGGACAACACTAATGTCTGCTCAGCCATGCTTCCCCGGATGCTGCCAGAAGTGTCTCTAATCTGCAGAGTGTTTCAGATCACATCCCAGACTAAAATTCTTCAGTGCCTGTCCATTGCTCAAGCTCTAAAACCTCATATTTTAAAGCTGGCTTGTGCACGGGCTGGCAAGATGGCTCAGCAGGCACCTGCGGCACAAGCCAGATGACCTGAATTTGATGTTCCCTGGAACTCATGGTCGAGACAACTGACTCTTGAAAGTCTTCCTTTGACATTCGTATAGACTCTGGGGGCATGAGCACATGCACTCGTGTGAGTGCACACACATGTATACATGTTCAAGTGCATGCACACACCCATCCACCCACCCACCTACCCCCCCCCACATGCCCATGTGCACATGTGAGTAAACACATACACACATGATAATAATAAATAAGGTAGATATTAATATGACTTATATAGTTTTTTGTCATACATCAATCTCTAACTGTGCTCTTCCTCATCTCAGAATATGCTGCACTAATACTAGTCTAAGTCACCTTAAAAAATCTGAATTTTATGCCTTCATGTCCATTTTCATGGATGTCTCCATACAAACCTGGTACATTCTTCTTCTTACTAGCATACAAGTGCCCTCCCTAGCTTTTAATAAGCAAAATAAATATCACATCCAATATTAAATTTTGGGTCTTGCTAGGTAGTGATAACACTTGGGAGGCAGAGACAGGCAGATCTTCAAGTTCAAGGTCAGCCTGGTCTACAGACTGAGTTCTAAGAGGAGCCAAGACTACACAGAGAAACCCTGTCTCAAAAAACCAAACCAAACCAAACCAAACCAAACCAAACCAAACCAAACCAAACCAACCAGCCAACCAACCAACCAACCAACCAACCAACCAACCAACCAAACAAACAAACAAACAAACAAACTTTGGGTCTCACCTTGCATTGCTTAAAACTACTGCATAGAGAATGCCAGCAATTGTCTCCTTGGTGTGTCTATCTACGTATGGAAGAGCAGTTTCCAAATGTTTCCTGATTGTGTCCTTGCAAGAAACATATATGCTATTACAATCTGAATCAACACTGTACATATATGTATATATACATACATGTATATAAACACATAGAAGAGCAAATGTATTATGAAATAATATCCACCTCTATGCATGGCAGCTTTTTGTTTTTGCCACTTGCTTCTGTTTACAAAATCTTCTGGGTCTGACCAAACTGGTCTCATGACTTACTATTAGAGCGTGCTCTGTGGCTGAACAAACGCTGCCTCATGACACAAATCTTAAGAATGAAGTGAAACTAGAAGCAGATAGTGATTGGCGGCGCTGTGACATGACCTGAATTAAATGTGCACACGCTAAGTGACCGACACACTCACTCTCAAGCCTCTTCACAGAAAAGCTACACTTCAAATAGTGTGAGCAAGGAGGAGAGTGGGAATGTGGTCTGCATATGGAGGTAAAGAAATAGATAAATGGATCCAGTAACCCTTCAAAGAGAGTCCTTGCAAGGCCAGGTCAGTGGTGGTAATGGCTCTGTGCTTACTAGGACTAAGAGTCTATTATTATGGGAACTTCGGTTGTAATACCAAAGAGTTTTATTGTGGCTCTGCAGCTTCATTCAGATGTTGTATGATAGTCACTTCTTACTTGTCTTGTTTGGAGTATGCAGTCCTTCCTGGATCTGTGGGTTCATGCCTTTCAACAGTTCTGGTAAACTCGGCATTGACTCTCCCATGGTTCCCTCTCTTCCATCCATTCTGTTTCTTCTCTTCAGAACTCGGATTAGATGTTAGACACCTTCCTGTTTCCACATCTCCTGACCTCTTGGAGTTCCCCTCTCCTTCATCCTCCAAGTGTCTTCTGGGTACCTTCTTCAGTTTTAGTTGGTGAATTCTGTCTGTAGCTTCTGTATTGCTCTGCTGTACAATGTGGCCTCTGGGCTGTTCAAGATTCTGTCTTTCAGCAGTGATAGTTTTCATTTCGGAACTTCATTTGATTTCTTCATCATAGTATTTTTCATAATGTACTCAATTTTGTGATCTACCCTTTATTTTTACCAATAATTCACGCTCCACTATCCCACATTCCATGTCTGTAAATTCTACACTGGGACTTTGTGGTCAAATTAATACACTGGTATTTGTTGTGATGGCGTAATAGGCAGGGTAGATATACAATGATATGAAGGGTACATGTATAATACACATGATGGCTGAAGGTAGTGTGATAGGCAGGGTAGATGTACAATGACATGAAGGGCACATGCACAGTATACATGAGAGAAGCACTTCAAGGGAGGCAGTTTTTGCTGCTCACAGTTTCAGTCGTTGCAATGGGGAAGACATGGTGGGATGAATGGTCAGGAATGTAGTAGAGGTTCCTCACGTCTGAGCAAATCAGAAAGTGAGGGTGGGGTTGACTGACTATCACCTTCAAGACCCATGCATTTGCTGCAGAAGGTTCTCAAACGGTGCCATCAGCTGCGAGTCAGGAGCACACAAGCCTGTGGGGATATTTTACAATTCAGATCATGACAGTAGGGTTTTCTTAGTCACCCAGCAGTGAGAGAATGGGGCTCCTGACTTCCATTCGCCCGGTCAGAAGGTCTACAGCCTCATTCCCTGCTCAATGCATGTATCCATCTGTTGGAACTCAACTTCTAAGGAGCTGTCGGTTTCCAGCAGCACCTTGAACAAGTGGCCTTTTACCTTAACTGTTTGGAGCTTTAATTCTACACCATCACAAACAATAATTCCACACTCAACTACTGCCCTACGCAAATGGGAAGAACAGTGAGTGTGATCCAGTTCTATCTACAGTGAGTCCAGCTTCACTCGGGTCCAGTTGTTCTCTGTGGGATGGCGAGAGGCCGGAAGCCTCATGCATCCGCTGCACTTCGGCTCTCTAGGCCTTGTGTTTGGGACAGCAGGGAGTCTGCTTGACCCTGGTCCTATATGACTTGATTCTCAGTCATGATGGCTTTTGGTTGGGAGCTCAGTTTTGCATGCTCACACGAAAAATGTTAATCCTGGGATCCTGAAGTCCTAAACAAAAACCCCATTTAGGACTTCCTTCTCTGAACCATCTGTCTATACTTGCTCTGGGAATCAGGGTCTCCTCCTGATCAGAGCTGTGTTACTGTCCTTCGGGGACTTGCAAGCATCTCGGGTTTAATATCTCCATATTATTACTGCTCCTGAATTAATATCCTCACAGCACTACGCCATCAGGATCTGTCCCTAGGGCATTCTTACCCTCTCCTTTGCTTAAGCTTCCCACTCCCACAGGCCAACTCATCCTTTAGGGGGCAGTAAGGATGGTTGGTTTCAACTGGTTTTCTTTCAAGGTCATTAATGCAATATAAAGTGTGTTTTAGTCAGGATCTAATTGTTTGAGAAGAGAAGGGTATTTTCAAGGTATCTAATCGGCCATTTTACAGCAACTGAGTCTTTACGAAGATCCATGTCTCCTTTCTATACTATTAGCTTTTAGAGGGAAAAAAGTGCACATCACCCAAACCTAGCACAGTCCTAGATTGTAAGTGACACTCAGGAATGTTTGCTGAGGGCTCAGGAGATGGCTCAGTGTTTATGAGCAGTTGCACCTCTTTCAGAGGACCTGAATTTCCCAGCATCCACTTTGAATGGCTCACAACCACCAGTAACTCCAGCTCCAGGAGATCCTACACACTTTTCTGCCCTCCATAGGCATCCTAGCCCCCCATAAATACAAATTAAATATTTTTAAGAATCTTTGTTAAAAAATTCATGGTGTCATAACACCTTCTTTTCTCAAAATACTACCAGAGCCATCTCTACTTACAGAATCTGACATATACTCTGTAGTCTGAATGCCTGACTATTGCCTTTGGTATTTATTTTCTGAATTTCTAATTTTATGAGGAAAAGAGAGGCAGAAGGATTGGGCTCTCTTTGTCCTCCATTCAGCTGCACCCCAAGAGTGGTAGACGATGGCCATCACAGTGACGTCAGAAGGGTGCTGGCAACTTTATACTGAGGTTCAACCTGCTCAGGTGCTTGGGAAGCCTCAGAGATGCATTTGAGATACACATTTTAAATACTTCTATTACTCAGCATTTATCCCTCTTAGGATCCAAAGTCCCCTGTGGTTCTCTAGTTCAGGCATGCTGAGCTGTCCTGCATTCCCTGATGCCTTGTAACTAAGTTTCAGGGATTGGCAGGATTCCAAGGGGTATTATCACCAGGCTCATAGAGCTTAGTAATCAATTAAGCTTATTCATTAGTATTGTTAACTCCTTCCCCCCAGCACCACCTGGAATCAGATGCAGGTGGTGGACAGCTGCTTTCCAGATGTTCATAAGGCCATCTTGTGTGTTTTCTTCATTCTGTCCAGGCATCCTGAGCAGATGCCTGGGCTAGGGAGAAAAGGTTTGGATGTTGGGGTGGAAAGGCAGGTAGAGCACAGACTGAACGAACATTTTCAAAAGAGAAGTCCTGTAAGACCGCCTGGTGTTAATTAACATTGGGTTTGTGGAAAACATGGCATCCAGAGTATATGCAGCAGACGGTGTGCTTCATCTGTGAGAGGCTCTGGTCCTTTTCTCCCCAGGCTCCCGCACAGTCTATGAACACATTCCACCCTCATACCGAGGAATGCTGGTGGGTTCCATGGTCACATGACCAATTCACTTCTCTAGTTGTCTGGAAAGGAGGGGGTTGTGAATGTCTGTGTGAGTCACACATCACTGGGTTACAGAACGAGGGATAGCTTGGTAGACTAGGAACTGACGATTTTCCCAGAGACCTTCGGACAGCTTACCACTCAGTCTGTGCCAGTCAAGTCACCTGGCTTGACTAAACAGTCCCAAAGACCGGGTCTGTGCCCTGTTCACACCTTTCAGCTGAGCAGAGCCCATTGTTCCATTGTCATGACCTACTCTGTAGTCACAGCCTGTGGCTGCCTTTCCAGAGTTTTCCTTCCCTGTTCTTCTGGGAAACAGATGGAGAGTGGGCGTGAGCAAACAGCACACGCAGGCAGCCACTCCGCCTGGATGCTGGACATTCATGATAATTAGCATAATAAAAATATAATTCTCACCAGTTGGTGAAGCTTTGCCAGGGGTGCATTTAATCCTGTCAACAACCCTATTAGCATTGCAGCATCATGACTCCCATTTTACAGATGTAGGGCAGTTTAGGTCCTGCAATGAGGGAAAGTCACAGGGTCAATGAACTGGTTGTTTGATGCTGTTGGAGACTTCATTTCCCTGTTGTGTAAAAAGCACACATCTTTGTGGATTCTGTGGAAGCAGCAGCTGAAGAAAGGGAGGAATATTGAGGGAAACGATGCAGGACATAGCCATCTGTTGTTACCCCTCCCCATCGTTAGTTTTACAGGTTACATTTACCTACTACAATTTTGTATTGAGGCAAAAACAAGCAACCATTACCGACCTGAGCTTGTATTTTGGTGTTTATGCTGGGTTTGCCAGGGGTTAATATGATTCTATTTTGGGTAGACATCTTTAGAATTAAAATATAATGTACTCAATGGGAACAGAATTCTTTTGAAGCAAGTTTTCGATGACTCTATGCTGATAAATTATGGTAGAAAAGTGGGTAAAGCTTGATCATAGATGCCACAGCCCCTTTTTTTGACATGAGGAGCACCTTTCTCTGTGACTAAACACCAGTTTAATCCTCGGTGTCAGCACCGTTGGCCTTGCCTGCCTGGGAACAAGATGGCCCCTGAGAGCAGTGGTTCAAACACAGGAATGCAAATGTCAGGGGCACCAGTGTATATTCTGTAGACAAAGACCTTGCTTGGGGGTATCTTCCCTGCAGGCTTTCTCTTTCTGGGGAGTTCATCCCCTTATTCTCTAGGAAAAAGCCTCCTGGGAGAAGGTTCGGGGCAAGTGTACCCTCAGGCTACGTTTTCACTGGGAAAAATCCCTTACATTTGCAACAAAGACTCTCAAGAGCAAATGGGAAGCCTCAGGGCTACGAGGAATGTGACAGATGATGGAAAATCGTGATCGAAGCCTTCCCACTCTATTGTAAAGGCCTAAAAGTTGGACCCTTCAAAAGATGCCTTTGGCCTATTTATCTTTCATCAGCTCCCTTAGCTTGGGCTTGGAGAGGAAACAACTGTTGCTCAGACAAACAAGCAAATAGGCAACTGGCTCAGGCAGAGCAAAGACCAAGATGTGGAAAGATGCTTCATGCTACATTTAATCACATTGTTCTGTATCCATTGAGTTCCTTTATTCCCAGACCTATGCAAAAAAGCCTATAAAACAAACACATTCTCTTCCTTAGCCTAGCTACTCAGAAGGCTGAAGCAGGAGGTAGTAAGTTCAAGGCTTTACCTGGACTACAGAGGAATTTAATACTAGTCAGGGCTACTTGGTGAGATTCTATCTACAAACAGCACAAACAGATGGCTGGGGATACACCATAGCTTAGTGGTAAAGTACCTGCCACTTATGTAAGACCTGAATTTAATTTCCAGTAAAGCACACCCATGCACATACAAACACACAAACACACACCAACCTGGAACAGTTCGAGACCCCAGGAGAAGGCACGTAGCTGAGGGTCGTCTGAGGCTTAATCTACATGGAAAGGCTGAGTTATATTTTACTCTGGTCAGTAGGACTCAAGATGAAATTGATAGACAAACTTGGCCTACAGAGGAGCTCTGGGGGTTTCTGGTCAAGGTGGCACTCAACGCTGGCTCTCTGAAGCCTTCCCTTTAGACACACAAAGGTCCCAGCACCTTTCACATTTTAAAAAGAGATGATTCAAAGCCAGAGCTAAGTTCAAAGACAACATAAACATCTCTGTGTGATTTATATTTTAAAGTCTAAAATGGGCGAGGGCCCGCTGGGTTCTGTGTCCAGGAATAGGCAGAGTCAGCCATGGGCTTCAGGAGTTACAGAATATCAGACAGGAAAGGTCTCCCTCCAGAAAAATCCTAAGCCCCAGGGCAAAGGGGGACACCACTCATGACAAAAGGCCAACAAAACGTCATCAGAATCTTTCCTAGTGTCTGGGGTCTGGCTTCGTCAAGGCTGGGGAAGGGAAGCTGACCTAGACTTTTGCCCAGTGTTAAGGCCAAGGGTGTCTTGTCTAGGACAAGCAATATGGCCTCCTGTTTTATAGTGGGAGTCTTAGAGGACTGTGTAGGAGAATTCACAAAACTGTCAAACCAGGATGGATGTAGGGGAGAGAGAGAGAGAGAGAGAGAGAGAGAGAGAGAGAGAGAGAACTCAACATGGCCGCTAGTTGGAATTCCCAAAATGTGGAGTGAAAGCAGTGCTTCAAAAGGTAGACAAAATCTTTGATTAGGAGACAATTTCTTCCCAGTGAAACCAGCGCAACACAGTAACAGCTTGTCTGCGTCCCCTGAGGGTTTCACGGTGGGACCTTTAAGAGTGGAGCACAGTGGTAAGTCCTTGGGCGTCATGAGGCGTCAGGGAGTTCTCAAGCCAGTGCATCATTGGGAATGTTCCCACCTCACTTTGCTTCCCATCCTGCCTTGCCCCTGATCTGGCCCTTTTACACCCACTCTGGTCACTGTGGTGTCAGCTTGTGAGAGCCCAAGTTATGTTTTAAGTTTTAGTTACTGTGCCTAAGAGATCCACGAAAGGAAAATGCCTCTGACCTGTAAGCCCTTGCCCAGGGACAGGTACTTCCCAAGGTGCTGGAGGCTGTTGTTTGTGTAAGATAACAAGCCACATGTTTCCATTCCCCTAAACAAATTTGTCTGACCCACCTGCACCGGATGTGCTTGATCACACAACATGGGATGTGCTTGATCACACAACCCGTAGGTGGGAGACATGTGATCAGGAAGTACATCAGGATATATGCTTGCCCCTGATTGGACCTGGTGGGAAATGTGTAGCCTTTTGTGTTTGCCTTTTTAAGCCTCTGCAAAATGTGACTTGTCACCATTTTCTGGGAACCCTGGAATGGATCTGGCCAGAGTCCATCATCCTGTCCAGTATTTAATTAAAGCTTGTTTCAAATTTGGCTCAAAAATTGCAGCAGTGGTCTTATTCTCAACCAGTGGGATTAACAAGCTGAGATGACTCAGCCCAGGGCCTCCTCTCCAGAGCCCAAGCTATGCTGTTGAATTTCCAGCCTCCAAACTAGGAGCTAAGCACACCTCTTTTCTTCCTAAGGACTCAGCCTCAGGCATTCTGTCATTGTAACCCCAAATGAGCTAAGGCATAGAGCAACCTGAAGCGGACATGGAAGCATACACTTACATTCTTCCTGTCGGGAAAGAATTACCCTAAAAACAACAAGGACAGAGCGGAGTCTGAAATAAAGCAAAAAGACAAGTTTATGAAAATGAATCAATTGGAAATCTTAGAAGTAAAAATTATCGAAATGGGGAAAACTGGTAAATCCCTCACTCGACACAAAGGGAGACTTTTGTCAATTGCAAGATATTCCGTGCAGAAGGTATTCCGATTACAGCAGATAAAAATATGAAAGAGCAGACGAGAGACATGGATGAGGCACAGGTTGTGGGAGTCCCAGAGGAGAACACAGGAAATGAGAGAGCAGCATCGAAAAATAAAACAGAAAGTCATTTCTAGAACTGACTAGAAACCGAAAATAAGTCCTCACTTAGACACATGGTGAAAATCGGAGCGGGAGTGGAGGGGTTTCCTTTTAGCTCCACCAGCGAAGAACTGAATCTGGTCTCTTCAGAAAGAACCCTGCTGGCCACTGAGTAAAGATCGAAAAAGCCCTCGAAGTAACATCACCAGAGGGCTGATAGAAAATAAAGGTTTGGATAGATTTTCAAAAATCCAGATTTACCTGATCACAGGAGACGGCCAGCTCAGGGTATGCATTTGCTATTGCTAAGAGTCTTAGCTGGTATCGTCCTTTTGGATTCCTGGGAGATTCCCTTGCACCAGATTCCCACCTGACCCTCAAATGACCCGCTTTCCAATTGTCTCTTTAGTACTCACCTCCTCCATTCCCCACCAATCTGATTGCTCATGTTTCCAACCCCACCTGCTCCCAGTCTACCCATGAAATCTCTTCTATTTCCCCTTCCCGGGAGATCCATGCACCCCCTTGAGACCTCCTTGTTACCTAGTCTCTCTGGGTCTGTGGATTGTAGTATGAATATCCTTTATTTTACAGCTAATATCAACTTATGAGTGAGTACATACCATGTTTGTCTTCCTGGGTCTGTGTTACCTCACTCAGGATGATCCTTTCTAGTTCCATTCATTTGCCTTCAAATTTCATGATGTTATTGTTTTTAACAGCAGAGTAATACTCCATTGTGTATATGTACCACATCTTCTTTACCCATTCTTCAGGTGAGGGACTTCTAGGTTGCTTCCAGGTTCTGACTGTTGTGAATAAAGCTGCTATGAGCATAGTTGAGCAAGTGTCCTTGTGGTATAATGGAATATCCTTTGGGTACATGCCCAGGAATGGTATAGCTGAGTCTTGAAGTCGATCAACTCTCAATTTTCTGAGAAATTGTCATATTGATTTCCAAAGTAGCTGTACAAGTTTGCACTCCCACCAGCAATGGAGGAGTGTTCCCCTTGCTCTACTCTTTCTCCAGTGTGAGCTGCCACTTGCTTTTTTGAACATACTGGGTTGCCTTGCCCAACCTTTACACAAGGCAAGGTGCTTAGTCTAACTGCAACTTGATATGCCAAGTTTTGTCAATATCCATGGGAGGCCTGCTCTTTTCTGAATAGAAACAGAGGGGGAGTGAATGAGGTGGCAGAGGGGTGGCAGTGGGGAGAGACTAGGAGGAGAGGAGGGAGGGGAAACTGCTGTCAGGATGTAAAGTAAATAAATAAATATTGAAAAAAAATCCAGATTTAAAAACACCTGGCCATTGTCAGAAATGCTCCTGTAAGGGTTAATGCCAGAGCAATGGCTCTCAACTCTCTCTATTGGGAAACTGTCCTTTGAGAGATGTGTGTGTGTGTGTGTGTGTGTGTGTGTGTGTGTGTGTGTGTGTGTGAAGGTGAAGGTCAGAGGACAATGTTGGATATCATTTCTCAGGAGCTAGCTATACCACCACCACCACCATCATCATCACTACTATCATTATTACTATCATTATTATTTTGGGGACAGGGTCTCTTTCCTTGGACCTGGAAGTCACAGCGGATTAGACTAGATTTTCCACTATGCCTGAGGGATTTTTTTGGGGGGGGTCATTTTCTGTTTGTTTTGTTTTGTTTACCTGGGTTCTGGGAATTGAGTCCATGTCCTAGTGCTTGCAAGCAAAGACTTTATTGACTGAACCATTCTTCCTCCCATTAATGGATTTCCATAAAATTATGATCTGGGAGGTAATACTTCGAACTGCTTGGGAGGTGACAGACATATTACTAAAATCCTATGATGCTCAAGGCACTCAACCATGGGTGAAAAGAATGGTCTAGTCCGAAACGTGAACGAAGCTGTTGCTGAGAAGCACCAAGATAGAAGAACAGGATCTCAGAAATGAACAAAGTGAACTGGTTAGTAAAAACAGTCATAAGTTACTTTAAAAGCATGAACAGTGTTTGTAAGAGAGAAGGTGGTTCTTTAAAGTATAGGCTCACATCACTGCAAGTAGGGGTTATGTGTCATTTATTTATTTATTTATTTATTTATTTATTTTCTTTACATAATATTTATGCCCTTATTTTCATATGTGTAGGCTCACTTGTGTCATGGTGCATGTGTGTGTGTGTGTGTGTGTGTGTGTGTGTGAGAGGACAACTCACAGAAGTCTCCTCTCTCTCTACCATATGTATCCTCAGAATTAAACTCAGGTTTGATAGGAATGACAGGAGGTACCTTTATTCACTGAGCCATCCCTGAGTCCATATTTTTAAACATTAGGAGAAGATAGACTGGGGAGTGATTTGCTGTGGGCTTGGAGGAAGAAAAACCAGCAGAAGAGAGCACAGGGCACACCAGTATCTTCTAAAAGGAAAATCTGAGGAAAGCACGAAGGAAAATGTTGATACCATTTAGGTAGTTGAATGTAAGTATTCATTAGTCTTTGTATTTTCCTGAATTTTTAAAATATTTTAGAAAGGGCCTGGAGAGATGGTTCAGTGGTAAAGGATACTTATTGTTCTTGCAGAAGACTCAAACAGTGGCTCAAAACTGCCTCTAAATCCAGTTCCCGGGGATCTGATGCCCTCTTCTGGCCTCTGTGGGCTCCTATATGTACATGGTGCACACAAACTCATATGCACACACACACACACACACACCACACACACACAAATAAATTTCTAAATACATATTTAAAATATATCACTATATAAGGATTTACAAGAGTATTCGTTTTTTTAACTATGTGCATGTACCTGTAGGGGTTATATGTACATGAGTGCAGGTGCCAAAGAGGCCAGAGGCTTTGGGTCCCCCTGGAACTGGAGTTACAGGCAGTTGTGAGTCTCCTGATGTAGGTTCTGTGAACTGAATTCATAGGTGCTCTTAACTTCTGAGCCATCTCTCCAGTCTCCACTATATATGGACTTAAAAATGAACTGGACACTGTCTTAGATAAGATGGAAAAAGTTGGCGTATGTGATAGCAAAGTACAGAAATGAAGCCTGACTCCCTCCTCCTCATAATGGGGTTTTCTTGCAAGTTTGATTTTATCACCTTGTTTAAAATATGACCATTTTGTGATCGGTTTAGATGGCTGTATTTAACTACTTATCTGATCTTCCTGTCAGAAAGACCCATATAAGATAACGTTTATCGAACAAAAATGATCAACAAAAAGATCAAGGATTGCATTTAGAAACATATACACATGTATAATGTTCATTTGTTCCTTAGGATGAGGCCACATCTAGAGGACATTGGGGAAGGAGGCTGCAGCCATGGTTTACATTTGCCATCCTCAGGCTCTTCTGCCCTGGCTTTGCTGTGTAAGCTAGTGGACAAGGTATTTATCAATGTGATGATTACATCATGTCACTATGATGTAGACTCTTTGAATAAAACCTAAAGATGTTAATAGTACTCATCTGGCCCGTGGAAATGATGGAGGTGGAAGCAGTGTGCAGTTAAAAGGTTGTTAGCACATATTCATTGTTCAAAACAATTGGTTTCATTGTGACATTTTCATGTATAGATGTCATGCCTTATTCACCCACCCCCTATGACCATCTCTTATGCCTCATGTCTCCATCTTCTGGACCCCTTTCTCTTTCCAAGTGATCTTTCTTTGGCCTTCCTGTCTGCTCCCCTGCCTCCCCTGTGTGTGTGTGTGTGTGTGTGTGTGTGCGCGTGCGCGCGCACACACACACACGTGTGCATACGTGTGTTCATGCATCTATCATCTATCTATCTATCTATCTATCTATCATCTATCTATCTATCTATCTATCTATCTATCTATCTATCTATCTATCTATCTAT
>CABHPH010156297.1:18404-48324 GCA_902168325.1 Peromyscus nudipes
TATCTATCTATCTATCTATCTATCTATCTATCTATCTATCTATCTATAGCTTAGAGTTCACATTTAAGCAAATTTTAATAGGTAAAAAAGATATCTGAAATATAAAAATAGGGATGTGTTGAACTGGCTGTAAAAGTTCCGGTCAGGAAAAAGGGAATAGTGTCTTTATGGTCCAGATGGACTATGGAGAGAGGGAGGGTTCTTAGAAAATAGAGGAACATTTTCACACACTACCCCCTACTCGACATGCTCTTCAGGCTAAAGGGTATGAAAACTAATTCTAGCATTCCACCTCAGAGGGTATTTCCCTCCCTGATGCTACAGTTGGGTAAAAGGCAATGAATGATGCAGGACAGATCAGTAGAATTGACATTCAGTAGAGTAGATGGCTTATGAATATGGATGGATCAAACTCTGTCTCTGTCTCTGTCTCTGTCTCTGTCTCTGTCTCTCTGTCTCTCTGTCTCTCTGTCTCTCTGTCTCTCTGTCTCTCTCTCTCTGTGTGTGTGTGTGTGTGTGTGTGTGTGTGTGTGTGTGTGTATGTATCCACGGACAGCATACTGAGAAGAGTAATTGCTTTAGAAGTCACATCTATAAACATTGGCCCACTTGGGGGTTGAGCATAACTACTGTCTCTTGATGCCCAGGGAAATGGCCAGCATACTAGCCATGGGCTAATCATGCTCCCACAGAGTCTCTATTCTCCATCAACATGGCAGTTACTGCCACACTGGTCCCTGTGGCAGTTGGGCAACAACTTAAATTGGTTTAATATAGTTTGAAAATCTATAACACTTTTCATTTTCCTATGTATCCCAAAGCACTTAGTGCTTAAAGAAATGAAGACCAAATTTTCTGAGGAATATAATTGGAGCAGTAGAGAGGAAAAGAACTTGGATAGCTGCAGAAGAAATCCAAAGAGGCCTCACAGAGGTCCCCAGCGATCCATAGGAAAGATGCTACACAGCCAGAAGCTTTTGTCATTTCCAACAATAGCAGCAACATGCACAATAGATATCATTGATTGAGTGATTACTGTGTGATCGCTCCATGGGAAGTGATGGCTAGTCTCCATTACTAACTTGACTGGATTTAGAATCACCTAGGAGACACACCTCTGACCATGTCTGTTGGGCTTCTCTCAGAGACTTCTGAGGAGGGAAGACTCATCCTGAATTCAGGTGGTGCCATCCCATGAACTGGTGTTCTTGGCTGCCTGAAAGGGAACAGAAGAGAAAGCAGGCTGGCTGCCAGCATTCATAGTGTTTTTCTGACTGAAAACACAGTGTGAGTGACAGCCTTGCATTCCTGGTACCATGCCTTTCTGCCATGATGGATGGTATCCTTTCTAAAACCTTGAACAACAAAAAATCCCTCTTCTCTTAAGTTGCTTTGTCACAGAAAAAGAAAATAGAAAATTAACTCATACAATGGATTATCTCATTTACACCTTATGGCACCCATTGAGAAGCTTACTATTGTTATATTGAATCTAGATGGGGACGCTGAGGCTCAATGGCCACACAACTAATAACTAATAGAACAAGGACTCCAACCCCACTTCATGACTCTCAAGGGCCCAAACCCTTAAATTCTATTGTAGAGATGTTTAAATTTCTGTCAGCAAAGTGGCCCCATGTTTTTTGACCAAGTTCAGAAACCTGAATAATTCTTTACTATTCGTGTAGTGCAACTTCCTCTAACGTCAAAGGAAATACAGTTAACACACAGCACAGAGAAACGACACACACAAGCACGTGGATTAATGAAGGCACTTTCGCATCTCTCATTTCAGAACTTCCTTCATGGACCTTGTCTCCATCAGAACCCACCCCCACCCACTCGCAAGCGGTCACCACTTTGCTTGCGGTTTCACTTGACTTTCATCCCATATTTCATGATCATTTTTCACCTCCTGCACCCCTTATGCATCAGTGGGCATCATCGTTTAATTGTCACAGACACATGCTATGGTCTTCCGGTAGCTGTTTAGTCTGCAGGCTTTCCTTCCAATATTTTACTAGCAATTCATTTACAGTCAATTTAGGTTGGTTGCCATGTAGAGTTTTGGTGTGGATTTTTCTGGCTGTATTCTCACAGTACAGGTCAACATGTTCCTCTGCTTTCCATAGTTCTTATAAATTGGCTACTGGATCCAGAGGCTAATCTCCCTGGCAGAAGTGGCCACATCCTCTGAAGAGGCGCCTAGTACCTGCCGACATACAGCTTAGGTGACTATAAACGGCACTGATATTCTATTACTTCATCTTTGCAAATGACTGGTGGTTTCTGTAAAGCATCATTATAAATTCATCGAATTAGATACATTTGAAGCTTTTACATCTATTGCAATCATTATACTTAATGAAGCTCAGAATGTTCTGTTGTTGACCTATTGCAGCCTGGGCCATTTGGCTCAGGCTCTTTTGCAGTGAACTTAACAGTGTTTGATAGCTTTTTTTTTCCTTTTTGCTATTTGATATGTAAAATATTCCAAGAACATCTCTCTCTCTCTCTCTCTCTCTCTCTCTCTCTCTCTCTCTCTGTGTGTGTGTGTGTGTGTGTGTGTAGGTCATGTGCACGTGTGAGCATGTTAGAGGCCAAAGGACTGTGTGTGTTATTGCTCCTCGGGAACTGTTCATCTTGATTTTCGTGACAGCCTCTCACTGGCATGATGCTAGTCCACTCGAGTAGGCTAGGCTGGCTGGTGATCTGTCTGACCCCATCTCTCCAGCACGGCAATTATGAGCACATGCCATCACGTCCTGACTTTCAAATGGGGGCTGGATTCAGGTCTTCATGCTGTTCTTGAAAACACTTTAGGGACCCTATTCCAAGATGATCACACAATAGCCTGCTCTATTAGTATATTAGCAGTATTTAAATTATTGTTATTTTGTTTTATGTATATGGGTATTTTGTCTGTCTGGGGATGATGGTGTACCTGGTACCCTAGGAGACCAGAAGAGAGCATTGGATCCCCTGCAAATGGACCAACAGATGGTTGTGAATGGTCATGCTCATGCTGGGAATCCACCCCGGGTCCTCTGCAAGAGCAGCAGTGCTCCTAACTGCTGAGCCATCTCTCCAGCCTCTAGTGAAATGGCATTCAGAACTGCACTCTGGGTGTTGTAGAGTCACTGTGACAAAACTGATCACATTTTTTAAGACAATGTTTTATTCATTTTACATACCAATCAAAGATCCTCCTCTCCCCTCCTCCCGCCTCTCCAGCCTCCCCCTCTCTACCCATCCCCATTCCCTCCTACAAGAAGGTTAGGCCTCCCATGGGGAGGTACATTTAGTAGAGGCAGGTCCAAGACCCTCCCCCTGCCTCAAGGTTGTTCGAGGTATCCCATCATAGGTAATGGGCTCCAAAAAGCCTGCTCATGCATCAGAGATGGATTCTGTTGATCACATTTTTTAGCCATTTTCAGGGGATGGATTTGGGAAACTAATAAATAATAAATTAAATACTGCTATGTATTTCAAAATATACTCTATTGTGAATGAAATATTGCTTGAATTTGTACTAGAACATCTGATTTAAATCTTGGACTATAGAATGTGTGTGTGTGTGTGTGTGTGTGTGTGTGTGTGTATGGGTGCACTCATGTCTGTGCATGTGTGTGTGAATGCCAGAGGGTGTATGGGGTAGTTCCTCAAAAGCCATGCACCATTTTCTTTTTGGAGACAGGGTCTCTCTTTGGCCAGGAACTCTGGCTGCTTAGGCTAGGTTGTCCTAGTGACCCAGGGATCCTCCTGTCTACTTCCCAGCACTACAATTACAAATACTCACAAGGGCATCCCCTTTTCTTTCAAAAAGAAAAATGTGGGCACTTCGGATCAAACTTGGGTCCTCAAGCTTCCATAGCAAGCACTTTACTGAGCCATCTCCCTGGCCCAAGACTAGAAGTTTAACTTAACCTTTTTTATATTCCTGTTTTCCATACTGAGGATTCTGTTTTCCAAGAACACAGGGAATACTAGAATGATCATTGTGAGTTCCAGGGCAGCCTTGGCTAATTAGTGAGTTCCAGGATAGCCTGGGTTACAGAGTGAGACCTTGTCTCAAAGCAAGCAAGTGAACAATGCAAAGAAGACAGAAATAGGAAACTACTATTACTTATTTTCTCCTTTCTACACACAGACACCTGACAGTTGCACTGCCATTGAGTAGAACTCCATTCTTTTCTTTCTCTTTCTTCCTTGGAGATACTGAGAACTGACCTCACAGCTTCCCACATGTTAGGGTCTATCACTGAGCTCTAGCCCCAGCCCACACTTTACTTTATACTTGAGACAGGGTCTCACTAAATTGCCCAGGATAACCTTGAACTCTGTAGCCGAGGCAGGGCTTGAAATTGCAATCCTCCTGCCTCAGTTGCCCCAGTAGCTGAGAAGACAGGCCTACACCAACCAGGTCCAGGTCCTACTCCAAGTAGTGTCCGGCTGATGATGCATCATTTGCTGTGTATGTGGCATCACCAGCCAGGACATTTGGCTTTTTAGTTGGAAAGGGTGACAAGACACTTGGACTAATGGCAATAACCACATGAAGACAAAGCTCCGAGGCGTCAGGATTGTTCTGTGCGCATGCTCACCATTATTCCTCCTCTGTTTTTTTTTTTCTTCTAGATACAGTATATGACCAGAGTTGCAGACATCCCATGCTATGAATTTGGTTTGTAGGTCACAGTTGTTGGAGATGCTGTGTATATATAACACTCTGGGTCACCTAATAAATGACGTTATGGTCGTTTTAGGTCTCTTTGCCAGTTGATTTTCCCAGAAGTACCCACTCTGTGACAGCATTCCTTGGGCTCCAGCATGTCAACACCGATCTGTGCTCTTCGTTCTTGAAGATTAGCTGTGCTTGGTGTTACATCTTTGCATCATATTTTCTTTGTTTCCTTGCTAGGCTTTCTTCATTGTTTCCTTCTACTAAATTAGCCCTCTTTTGTTTGTTTTTTAAAAATAGCTTTATTTATATTTTATAAAATTCATTGGTTTTAAGTTACTTGAGTGGATTGAACAGCTTGGTCCTTGTCCAGTCACTTTGTGTACGGCTCTGTGAGAAATGAAGCTTGCTGACTATCGATTCCTTGTAAGTGATTTAATTCTTGCTTGTCATGAAACATTTTTGGCAAATGTCCAAGACAATCTAATTTTATTTTAAATCCTTGGAAGTTGTTATCTTTTCTATTTATTGTTCAAGTGAGTTTTAAAATTTATTTTTTTAAAGTTTTAATTACATTTATTGTATGTGTGTGTGAGTGCACACGTGCACACCCACACACATGCTTGCAGACAGGCTCACATGCATGCGCCATGTTATGTGTGTGGTGGTCGGAGGGCAACTTGAGGAAGTTGGATTGTTCTGTTCTGTGTTCTCAATCTGGAGATTGAGCTCAGGATGTCAGGTTTGGTGACAAGGGCCTTTGCCAGCTGAGCCATCTCATTGGCTGAGTTTTATTTTTATTTATTTATTTTAGATCAAGTGGATTGCACAAATAGGTCAATAAGTCTTGTTTGTGGTCATTCTGAGTTGATAATGGCAGATGTGGGTTGTGCTCTTTGAACTTGTGGCAATTTTTTGATTGCACGAATATTCCCTTGGGTTGTAATTCTTTCTAAATGGTGATCATTTTCTTGCTGCAGTGGCAGAGCCCTTGACAAAGGCAGCTAAGGAAAGAGGGTCTGTTGTGGTGCGCACTTTTGGGTAGAGTCCCTTGTGGCAGAGGAGGGTGTGGTGGCAGGGGTGTGAGGCAGCTTCATGTGTCTGCAGTCAGGAAGCTGAATGTGATGAAGGCTGGCACCATTTGTTTATCCGTGGGATGGTGCTGCCCACTCAGCACTCCCCCCTCCTCAGTTAATCCTCCCTGCAAATGTCCACACAGACAGACATACCCAGAGGGTCACTCCCCAGAATAGTCAATAGACTCAGGTGACAAGCAAAACTAACCATCAAAATCCTGTTCCCTCCGGTTTGGTTTTTGAGGCTCTGCCTACTTGACTCCACTTGTTTTTAATATTTGTCTCTGTCTCAAACTGTTTTCTCCTTTTTCCTACTCAAAGTTTTCCTCTTTTATACTTCTAGCTCTTTGAAAGAATTACCTGTGTATTAACTCACCCATGTGTTTTTTGTTCGGTACTCATTTTTGAGATGTTTTATGTACATTTTTTTATGTTCTATAACCCAAATTTGAGTTTCTTATACTTTTGATTTATGTCATTCACCTTTAAAAGTCACTTTTTAAGTTAGTTTTGAAATAAAAAGTTGCAGTTTTGATCTTTTTGTGTGTATTCTACCCCTCGGGAGACATTCTTCTGTTCTTTATGCCGAGTTTTTCTCATTATTACTTTGTGTAGGATTTAAACTCAATAAATTTCTCATGCTTTCACTGATATGAAATTAATTTTCATGAAGTTTTAGGGGGAAAAAGCTGTGTTCAGGTCAAGATAAGTCTTCTAATTTCACCAAGCCATCTCTCCTGTGGTTCTGAATAGTGTTAAAAAGCCATGTCAGCTGCCTTTCTCAGGACCCCTGCCTGTTCCTCTTGCCCAGCCCACAGGGCTTATTTCTCTTTTTTTCTTTTTTCTTTTTTCTTTTTTTTTCTTTTTTTTTTTTTTGGTTTTTCGAGACAGGGTTTCTCTGTGTAGCTTTGTGCCTTTCCTGGAACTTGCTTTGGAGACCAGGCTGGCCTCGAACTCACAGAGATCCGCCTGGCTCTGCCTCCCGAGTGCTGGGATTAAAGGCGTGCGCCACCACCGCCCGGGGGCTTATTTCTTTTATTTCCTCCGTCTTTTTCCTTTTTAAATTCATTTCTGTTTCTCCGCAGTATGAGGCTCACTCCTGTAAAGGATCCTTAAATCATCAATTTTGAATGCTCATAGATTAGATATCTCCATTTTTGTACCAATGTCCTGCAGCACTCTCCGCTCCACCCCCCAAGCACAGTTGGAGAGGTGACAATCTCTCCCAGTGTATGCTGTGGATCTCATGCAGGCCTTCCAAGCTTTTCAATGAATACTCGCTGGCTATTTTGGATTCTCCTCATACTAGTTACTAGTTTGGGGTTTTCTATAGTTACTAATTTTAGTGTTAGTATTCAGGAAGATTAGACAGAGATATAGAAGTAAAGAGGGGATTATTAGGGATGTGGAGTGGAAAGGGGGCTTTATTAAGAGTAATAGAGGGAGAGGATATGATAAATATACATTGTGTGCATGCATGGGGATGTCACAGTAAACACCCCACTCTGTACGATTATGGATACATTGTTGAATGATGGCGGCAGGAATGTGTGAGAGAAGAAAAGATCAGATTCCCAACAGGAAGCTGGGGAGCTAGTAGGTGTGGCCAGGCTCTGGGCTTCTAGAACCCCCTCCTAGAATAGCACCCCCTACTCCTCTACTGGACTTTCAGGTGTCCCCACCTCTTAAAGGTGTAAGACCTTCTACCAAGAGCCCCATCCTCGTGACCAAACATGTAACCAATGAAACTTTGGAGGAAGCACTAAGAGCAGGTCAAATACAGCCACCATCACAGCAGCCAGTATGCTTCAGCACGTGTTTGGAGGAGACACATTTGAATCACAGTGCGTGATTTAGAGGAAAAGCCAGTGATAGTTCAGTTCCGTTCTATGGGGCTTTAGAAATTAGGATGCCTTACAGTGCAGACCCAGCCAGCCATGAAAGTGATACTCTATTAAGAGAGACTGGGGTCGGGGGTGGGGTGGGAGATATTCTGTGTTATTTGGTATTTTGCCGACAGCATTAACTACCACAAGACAGAAATGGCTGGCCTCCTTCCTCCTACTCCACTGTACTTCCTGTTCAAACAGTACCAGATCTTGCTGATAGACTGACAGGCTGCGGATGGGTTAAGCGCTCCAGGCACACTCCTGAGGCACCTTTCCGAACAGATGGTCTCCTTTCTTTTTCCTTTCTCCCCCGAGGCAAATATTAACTCAGCTGGCTTCTAGAATTTATTTGTGTTTAAGGTATTTTAACTGGAACCAAAGGACATCTCTTAGCTGTTACAGGGCTAGAGAGCCCGTAAGACGTAATCCATTTCAGTTCCAATGCTGCTGCTTTTCTGCCACGTGACGGGAACCTGCAAGACATGGCATGATCCTCGGGCCAAGTTCCTCCAGACTTCTGCAGCTGGGGGCCCTTCACACTTTAAAGCTTTAATATAGATTTCTTTGTCTGGCTGCCTGTACCTGATTTAGAGGGGCACCAGAGCAGGAAAGAACAATGCCACCCCTCCAAGGCTATGCAAACGGTTATGCCCTGTATGCATTTATAGATTGAGTGACTACAAAATTAGGGCACTAGCTTGTTCTCTGTTGAAATACTCTAGTCTCTGAGATACACCAATAATGATTCCTCATCACTTCAGGGTCCTTAATCGGGACTTTAAGTTTCTCTTCCATTCCCTCCTACACTAGAAAAGCTGAGGAATCAGGGAGTGTGTGTGTGTGTGTGTGTGTGTGTGTGTGTGTGTGTGTGTATGTATAGCAGGAATCTTAGAAGGTCTTATTAATAAAATCAAACCCAGAGCCAAGTATTGGGGTGAATACTGGAAGGTCAGAGAGACAGAACAAGCCACAGCTAACTTCACCTGGCCAACTTCTCAGCTGATCTTGTTTCCTCAGATTAGAAGCTTCTGTGTCCTCATATCCGAAAGGCTCTCAGGTGAACTGTGCTGCTAGAAGCCTGAAAGCTTAACCAGCCAAATGCTTCTAGTTTCTGGTCCTTGTAGCATGAGTCTTAAAAAGTTCTTATTAATAAAATCAAACCTGAGCCGGCTATTGGGGTGAACAATGGAAGGTCAGAGAGACAGAATAAGCCACAGCTATCTCACCTCGCTGGGTCCTCAGCTGGTCTTGTTTCCTCAGACTGGATGCCCCGAGCCCTCATCCAGAATGGGTCTCAGCTGAACTGCTGCTAGAAGCCTGAAAGCTTAACCAGCCACATGCTTCTCCAGGCCGCTTCTCCAGGCCAAATGCCTGCTCAGGCCAAATGCCTCGAGTTTCTGGTCCTCACACCTTTATATATCTCTCCGCTCTCTACCACCACTCCCTGGGATTAAAGGTGTGGCTTTCTGGGATTAAAGGCGTTGGTCACCATGCTTGGGTGCATCCTCGAACACATGAATTTCTGTCTCTGGAATGCTAGGATTAAAGGCGTATGCTACCACTGCCTAACCTCTATGTTTAATATTGTGGCTGTCCTGTTCTCTGACCCCAGATAAGTTTATTAGCATACACAATATTTTGGGGAACACAATACCACCACAGGTCCTCATGCCTTATATACCTTTCTGCTTTCTACCACCACTCCCTGGGATTAAAGGCATGTGTCACCATGCTTGGCTGTTTCCAATGTGGCCTTGAACTCACAGAGATCCAGAGGGATTTCTACCTCTGGAGTGTTAGGATTAAAGGCATGTGTGCCACCATTTTCTAGCCTTTGTATCTAGTGGCTGTTCTGTCTCTGACCTCAGATAAGTTTATTAGGGTGCACAATATTTTGGGGAACACAATACCACCACATTTATGTATGTGTGCGTGTGTGTGTGTGTGTGTGTGTGTGTGTGTGTGTATGAATGTGTATGTGTGTATGTGTGCATGTGTATGTATGTGTGTGTGTATGTGTGCATGTGTGTATGTGTGTGTGTATGTGGGCATGTGTGTGTCCATATGTATGTATGTGTGCATGTGTGTGTATGTGTGTATGTATGTGTGCATGTGTATGTGTGTATGCATGTGTGTGTGCATGTGTGTGTGTGTATGCATTTGTGTGTGTATGCATGTGTGTGTGTGTGTGTTCATACTGCTACTGGTGGCTTCATGATTAGCGTAAGAGATTAAGGACTCACCTATCCAGTTCCTCTCTAGCCTGCCAATGTTTCAGTTGCATCGAGCCTTTTCAGCTTCAAAGCAGGAGAGAAGCAGCTAGCCTCATTATTTGAGTGTTGGGAATGGAAGAGGAAGACACAGATCATCACTCACTTCTTCTAAAGCCCCTGCCTTGGGTTCTGCTTTGGAAGATTATTTACATTTCAGGGGTTCTAAGAATGAGATAGCCTTCGATTGCTTATAGAGAAAATGGTTGGTGTTAAGCCTGCAAACAACAACCAAACAAAGCTGCATTGGATGGCATCCTAATTTGACATGCACAGAAGAACTTCCTTAGTGTACTTTCCAACCCCATGAAAGTTTAGTTGGGGTTGGGGTCCTCATCAGAATAGAGGACAGCTTACCTTTCTATGGCTTCTTTTTTTAAAGAGTCTAAGCTCAGACCTCATTACAATTAGTGATGAAATTATTCACTGTATTTAAGAACTCAGTGTTTAACAACAACAGGAATAAAAAAATTATGTCCCTGATCAGGCGTTGTCGATGTTTACAAGATGGCCTCTTATTCTTGGCACATAAGTCAAAATGTCCTCACTCTGTCTTAAAACACAGTCTTAATACAATTTGTTCCTTTTCCTAAAGGGAAAAATGAAACTAAAACAACATACATTTGGCAAAAATATTCAATAACTAAGCTTAATATCTACTTTACATTTCCTCGTCTTCTAAGGCTGAGTAATTTCAAGAAGAATGTAAGAAATCTCTTATATACACATTTTCTGAAATGATCTTCTTTAGCGTAGAAGGTGAGAAGGGCTGTCTGTCTGTCTGTGACATCTCTCATCTCTCTGCATCCAGCAATGCCAGGGCAGGTTGTGTAAAACCCCCAGACCCCCAGACTCCTCCCGTCTACCCTGATTGTCTTATAGGCAAATACGGCCAAGCTTGCTCTTTTTGTAATTCCAAGTTTTAAGAGAATTCTCAGCGCAGAGGCTGTGGAAACCCCTGATGTTTTGCTTTCGTGGGGTGCTGTCAAACATGACAGGTGAAAATGAAAACCTTCCAGGCCCATCTTCAGACTCCCTTGGAGCTGGCAGCCTGTGGTGTCTATGCAGATTGCCAACGTGCCTGAAGAGCTTGCACACCTTGTAATTTGTCACTTCCTTGGAAGAACCAGAGCAGGTAGCTACAGCAGTGTCCTCGTTTGCAAAGCGCAAGGTGCCAGGATGCAGGACCATTGACTAGGTCACTGAGGACTTGCGTAAGGTGTGTAACCTTCTGAGCCTGAGCTTGCCATCTGCAAAACACAAGGCCAGGTAGATACAAGTGTCTGAAGGGTAAAATATGAGTATTTTAAAGCCGATGAATGTCAAAATGTGGAAGAGCCTTTTAGAAACTCTTTCATTCATGATCCATTTACCTAATGCATGTCACACATCATCTGCTGGCACTGACGCATCGTATCTTTCATTTCCCGTCTCCTCCACCCCTCCTACCTCTGCTATCAATTACAGTCCTGGTTCTGTCTCCAGCTCTGTCTCCTCTCAGTGATGCTTTCTTCCAGTCTGGATGGATTCTGTAGATTTCTGGGAACCCCAGGGAAGAGCTAGTAATGGTGCATGCAGAACATGTCTAAGAGCGCTCACGCTTGTCCTAGGGAATGCTTTAGAATTCCCACAACTGTTGCTGGAGATAAGCAAAAGGGGGTACTTTCCAGGGGCCTGGACGTGAGCTGAGTATCCAGCCATCTGGGGGAAAGCTCCCAAATCCCAAGAGGAGAACATGGAAAGGGCAACAGCCCACATTTCATTTGCATCAGGCGAGAGGGGAAAGCACAGAGGAAATGCTTCCCTTCGATGACACTAGGAGAGACGGAAAATCAATGTGAAAATGACACCAAGGAGGCTGAGGCTTGCCATGGCACTTCTTATTTGGGATTCTATAAGGAGTCACTTCTGCAGTCAGAGCTCAAGAGCCCAGTAGGTTCTGACTTCTCTGCTCTGGTGTCAGGGACCACCTCCAGGAAGGTTCTTAATGTTACCATGTCTCAGAAACTGCAGAGCTGGGAGCAGGGTTTTGCTTCCTCCTCTGTGTTCCCACTACGTCTGTTTGTCTGTGTTCTCCTACTCTCTCCTCGGTGTTCCCTCTGCCACTCTTCTGGAGCAGAGTGACATCGCAGATCTGCTTCGTGGAACCAGTCCCAACAGTAGGAAGGGTGGGCTATCACATCAGTGTGTGTAAGAAGCATGGTGGCGGTGGTGGTGGTGGTGGTGGTGGTGGTAGTGGTGTGTGTGTGTGTGTGTGTGTGTGTGTGTGTGTGTGTGTGTTACATGAAGCAGAAATGGATTCTTCTCCCAAATGTCTCACCAATGTCTGAAAATTTACTATTGATTCCTTCTTTTTTTCTTTTTATTTACTCTGTAGCCCAGGCTGTCCTGGAAATCATTATTAGATGGGGTTGGTCTGGAATTTCTGATTCTTCCTGACTCTGCCTTCAAGTGCTAGGATTGTAAGGTAAACAACCACACTCAGATTATTTGCTGAAATCTCAGAAACTCTGAGAGCAGGCATACAGTTCCAGTCTGTCACACACTCTTCCAAATATGCAAATCTTTCCTGACAGCAGGCTTTGAAGGGGAAGGGAAACAATCTTTGTGCCTCATTTCAAGGCTGGCATTCATTGGTTATTCATCTGTTGCCTGGTGGGGACACAGGGACATGTTCTCATGCCCAGTTCTAAAACTGAATCGTACCCATGTGGAAACGGACAGTTTCCTGTTATCTCAGGACTGGGCATATCCAATGCCCCATGCTCCCGGGAGTAAATTCTGAAGCCAGAAAGAACAGAACTCGGCTTGCAGCAGCGGCTTCCTGGATTTGGGACTTGAAGAATTCTAATTGAAATGTGTGCTATCAGTAGCTACTTGATTAAAAAACAGAAATCCTAGAAATTTTCCTGTTACTACCTCTACAACAAGTCTGGTCCAGTGAGAGGGTGCCTCTGAAGACCCCCAGGATTCTAGGTAGCGGGACCTGCCCTTCCACATCTCTGTGGTTTGGATGAGCTGAGCTTCATTTTAATTTGCTTCTGCCCTTGTCCTTCCTCTTCTGTTCTAATGCCCAGTAGCCCAATAAGGAGCAAGGGAACTAATTTTCACATATTAGCAGAGTTATTCAAGGGAACTTGCTCTCACCATGGCTGCAGCTGGCACATTCTCCTTTCGGAAGCTTGCCTGTGGCTGGCAGCCTGCTTGGCACTTTTCACTGTGGATCTTTAGCGATGCAAAGCTGGGCTGACAGGATTCAAAAGGCCAAATTCCAGACTGTGAACTAGTAGGGATTGAAGCCGGAGAGGACCATTAGAGGATGTATGTATCCACTCTGGAAAAAGAATGGAGCCAATGAGAATCCTTCAGGAAGAGTCAATTAAGAGCAGCTATGCAGGCTTCTGAAATGAGAACTGTTGATGGTTGTCTATAAACATCCTTACATGGACACTGACTTCGTTATCAGACCTGAGGCTACTAGGAAGCTGAGTCCCAACTTTCTAGGCACTGAGTTCTTCTCTGTGTATAAGGTCCTCCCATATCAGTCATTAATGAAGAAAATGTCTCACCAACTTGCTTACAGGCAATCTGATGGAGACATTTTCTCAACTGAGGCTTCCTCTTCCCAGATGACTCTCTAGCTTTTATCAAGTTGATAAACAAATAAACAAAACAACAATCACAAAACAGGGCACCACCAAAACCAAGTCATAGCCCTTCAGTCTGGAAGTATTTACTCAGACAAGGATACAGCTCTGACTCCTTTTAGACTGGGGTGTGGCGCATGGCAACCTCTCATCAAGAGAACATGGGTAGAAGTGATGTGAGCCACTTCCAGACCTGATGCTAAAGCCTTGTCCTGGCACTTCTCAATGCCGTCCTCATTACCACCCTCTTTTCTTTCTGACTGGAAAGGCAAGCCATCCCTTTGCATCCTCTAAAGAATGCTTGTGGCATAAGGCCCTGGAAAAAGTCTTCTAGATGTACATGAAAGACAAAATCAAAACCAGGTGAACAAACACCCACTTGGTTCTTGCACCACTGCATTTGGGCTCCTCCTCAAAGCCCATTGACAGACATCTTCCACAGATGAGTAGAGTGTATGACACAGCTCTCTCCATCCTATAGGTTAGAGACTAGCTCCTCTGAGAACTGAAGAGACTTAATTATCCACCCACTGTCAGGATTTGAATGATCAGTCACAATATGAATGGACATTCATCTGGTTTGAATGTTGAGTTCCCAGAAATTCAGGCTCCCTGAGGAAAGATATAGACACAGACAATTTGATGAAAAGGAAGGTCTTATTTGGTGACTGTGTCTACAAAGTCAAGCCCAAATTCATGCCATGTTTCTCCACAGTTCAGCTGCTGGACTACTGAACTGGATTTGCTTGAAGGAAGGACATGAGAGCTAGAAGTCTCATAATCAACTAGCTCAGTGCCTTTCAGATTCCATTTGGCAATGGAAATCCTTCTTCTAATGAAATATTATATAGAACACTCATTGCAGAGCTTGTATCTTTGAAGGGACCTGTAAATCCCCTCAGCATCTCATAGCAAGTCAGAGCACAGCCACTCTGGCCTTTTATTTCACAGATAAAGAAACAATGGGGTACGGAGTGTCTTCGAGATGGTAAATGACAGCAGGAAAACACGGTCCTGACTTTCAGAATTAGAATTATTTCCATTCCATGGATGTGTTAGAGTTTTGAGAGAAACAGAATCAATAGGAGATAGATGACTAGTAGGTAGACAGATAGACAATAGGTGATAGATAACACATAGATGCTAGATGATAGGCAGATGATATAGACATACAGTAGGTAGATAGATGACAGATAGATGATTGATAGCAGATAGATGTAGATGATAGCTAAATAATAGATAGGTAGATGGTAGATGGTATATAGATAGATAATAGAGATTTATTATGAAGAATCAGCTCATATGCGTACGGAGGATGAGTCCCTCAATCTATCTTTTAACCAGCTTGTGTCCTAGGAAAGAAGATGAGGTAATTCCATCCAGCCCCAAGGGCTGAGACCCAAGATATCTAACAGTCATTGGCAGAGGGAGATGGTTGTCCCATCTCAAGCAGAGAGAAAATTACTTTCCCGTGTTTTTATTCCATCTGGGACCGACAGAGTATGTTATGCCCCCTTCATTGGTGAGTGAGATCCTCTTCACTCCCTTTACTGATTCAAACGTAATCTCTCGCAGAAACACCCCCCCAGCCACACCCCTAGGTGAAAGACGTCACTGTGATCTGGACCTTCCTCAGCCCAGGCGAGTTGGCATTTAAAATGAACCACCACAACTGGCTTTCCTTTTTTGAGGGAGCAGACTTTGACTTAGCTGCCGCTCTCAGATGTTCAGCTGGGGTAGAGCAGTGCAAAGGCAGTCACCTAGGCTGAGTTTTAAATTTCTGTATAACCCCTTATCGCCAAGTTCAAGTTTCAAAATGCATGTATTCATCATCGCAGATTTGTAGCCTGGGTGGGTGACTTCACTCAAGGTGTGAGGTGGACTGGGCTGGCTCTTGGACTCTTTGAACCCATTTGTAGGCCCCTTCAGGCTGAGAGCGGAATTCAGTTCCTTGTGGGTGTGGGACCACTGTCTCTGCTCTCCTGCTGGCTGTGGCTGTTGGTCCTTCTCAGCCTGTGGCCACTTGTCCGGAGGTCATTCCACATGACCTACATATGCTAGCAACAGGGAACTTCCTACTCATCAAATCTCCTTTTTTACCCCCTTTTCCTTACTACTTAGAGAAAGCTTGAAAAGCTCCATGTCACCAGGCTAGGCCATCCTGGATTATTTCTCTACCTTAAAACCAACTGGTTAGTAACCTGAGCTACATCTGCAAATCCCTTTAGACATGTGACATAGCATTATCAGGGTGACAAGGGGGACCTACTAAGAAGCCTGTCTACAACTCTTACGTAGCTACAACTAACGCTAGGACGCACCACCTTCCCTTGGGACCTCTGAGAACAGTGATAATATGGTTTTTTTTTCCTGTGACAGTTGCTACAGATTTCCTATGCCACTTGCCTGAGAGGAAAAACCAGCTTGGCCACACGGTGTTTTGTTTCATTTTTCACATAGCGTATAGGGAAAAGGCAGGCATTTGAGTCTGTAAGGTATGTCCCTCAGTAGCAGCTCTGGCAGGATGAGATAAGATCCCAATCCATCCTTCAGGCTCTTCCAGGCCATGCTTGGAGAGACAGGAGGCAGGCTTGGGGTCCCTGGTTTCTCAGGTTCTCAGGTTGTCAGGCCTCAATTTCTTCAGTAGATCTTATATATAGATGAGTGCAGTGGTTTCTTGCACTGACTGCAGAGGGGAAAAGGTAGATTAACTCAAGTTGGCATGACTGCATAGAGCACTCAGTTTAGTGCTCTTCTGACCCCTCAGTCAACACAGGGCTCTGTTGCTTTCTCTGCGGGTTCTTTGCCCTGGCCTCTGTCTTTGAAAAGCCACCCCTAGTGTCTTCAGTTTCCTGTCCTGCAGCCCAGCAGGAAGGATGGCTAGTTGTGTTGGACAGACTGATGAAGACGAGATGTTCATAGTTCGAGTATCATACCAACAGACTCTGGCAGAGTGCCTCAGAGGAGCTGGTTCCCATCAGCAGAGAAACTTGAAATGATGAAGACAGGACTGAGAAAGGAGGGGAGGACAATAGATGGTGACATGGCTACATTCCCTGCTTTTTAAATCATTTTTGTTGGGCGTAGGCGTTTTCATTGTATACCAGGTCTGGTTATCGCATTCAAGGTCTGAGTATGAGTCTGTAGCCAGATTGCCTAGAACTCATGGCCATCATCCCGCCTCAGCCTCCCAAGCACCAGTATTACAGATGTATGGCACCACACCTAGCAAGAAAAATTCTTTGAGAAACTGCCCTTTCTGACTGCATTTTATCTCCATCTCAAGGCCGTGTAGAATGTTTCCCAACTACGTTTCTACTGTCGGCACTAGAAGAAGCATGCTGGCCTTCCTCCAGTGAGAATGTGCTTGCTACTGGTGACAATCAAGTTTGCTGGTCAGGAGTTTGCCTCTGATGTCTTCTTAGAGCTTATCCAATAAAACACAAGAGAGAGGTAATCTGTCCCAGGTAGCTTTGATGGTCAACTTGACAGCCTCAAGTCACCTGAGAAGAAAACCTAGGTGGTGTATTTGCTTAGGTCAGATTGGCCTACGAGCACATGTCTTTGGGGAGGGTCTAATCCATTATGAACCTTGATGTTCTTTGGGCAGGTGATCCTGGGATGGCTGCTTTAGTTTCCTGCCTTGGACTTGGACGTACAAGCCCCTTAAGTTCTTCCTACCCACCCCTTGCTTTTGGTCCATGTGTTTAGCACAGCTGCAGAAAGTGAACTAGGAAACCACCATGGAACTTTCCTCTGGGCCTGCTGACCCATGAGAGGCCCCAGTGCTGGCAACACCTACACTCCTACTGAACTTCTTGAATTCTAAATTTCAAACTTTTTTTTTTTTTAAGAGAGAGCCATGAACTGACTATGTAGGCAAAATTGGCCTTGAACTCCTGATCCTCCTGCTCTGCCAACCAAGTATTGGGATGACATGTGTGCAGAAGTCCTAACCAAACAAGAGACGGTGGAGGGAAAAGGCAGTAAGGGAGGGCAGATGCTGGAGAAGGTGGGCTTCCTTTGCGGTCTTTCTGAAGTGAGTCTTCTGAAGACGCCTTTGAGTTGATGCTGCTGGGTGGGCTTGGGGCAAAGCGAGGCCTCACAGTTACAGGGTTCTGAGAAGGTGTGTTGGGGTGGGAAATCCAGAGTTGGATCTTCAGGTTTGAAGGGCACCTCTCTGTGTACAATGAAGGCCTCTAGATTCCTGCTTGTAAAACTTCGAGACTCCGAGTGTGGCCAGCAGACTGGGCCCTGGTTAATCTCGACATTGGGGGTTCGCAGTTAGAGAGCAGAAGCCCCTGGGTGCTGTCAGGGCCTTCACTGCAGGCTCCAGTCATCTTTGCCTGCAATTCCCTTCCCTTTGAAGGGATACCGTTTACAATGGGCCTATTAGAGCCCTAATTGAGTCGTTAGCGCACCAGCCATTAGCAGTTGCTAATGAGGGAATCCAAGGGATTATAGCATCAATTATCAAGTTTGACTTCTGAGTGTGGCTCTGCCAACGGGTTCTTGGGAGAGTCTCTAGAAAGTGTGACAGAGAGAAGGTGAGGAGCCTCTGCATATGGCTGTGTCCTGCCTGTACCCGAGGTAAGCTGGTGCAGAAGTTCACTCAGGTGTGGCTGCAGTGTCTCTCATGAACCTGGAGACAGAAAGCAGATTCCTCCGCTAAGACCAGCTGCGAGCTTCTCTCCTCAGTCCTCATGCCCTCCTGCAAAGATACAGACCTTGTGCTTCCCTGCGGGTTTCTCCTCCTCTGCTTCTCTGCTTTCTCCTGTTCTCACCTCATCTGTGGCCTTTTAACACCTTCAACTGAAGTCATTCCAAGTTTTATTTTTAATAACATCCCATCAGTACTATACTCTTGGCATTCCAACTTATAAACCTCTCTTTTTCCTTCCGTCCCCTCCCTTCCATTCTTCTCTTCTCCTCTTCCTCCTCTCCTCTTCTCATCACCAGGGCAACGACTCCAGCCGAATCAAGAAACTCGTCTGTCCATCTCCACTTCACCCAGTCTATGTCCTTATCATTCTCTTCACTTTTTTCCCAAAAGTCTCTTTGGTTGTCACTCTGGAATATCCTGCAGGGATCCCCTATGTGTTCCAGGATAATGGACAAGTCCCCACCATGGAATGGGCTTCCTCCCATGTCTATCTCATATCTCACCATTGTCTGCTTTTCTTAACTGCTGTCTTAGTTAAGGGTCTATTGCTGTGATAAAACACTGTGACCAAAAACACCTTGGGGAGGAAAGGGCTTATTTCAGCTCTCAACTCTCAGGTCACACTTCCTCACTGAGGGAAATCAGGGCAGGAACCCATAGGTGGAAACTGCTGCAGAGGCCATGGAGGAACACCGTTTATTGCTGTGGTTCTCAACAGTCCTGAGGCTGTGACCCAGTCCTAGTGTTGTGCTGACCCCAACTATAAAATTATTTTCCATGCTTATTTCATAGCTGTACTTTTGTTACTGTTATGAATTGTAATATAAATATGTGATATGCAGGATGGTCTTAGCTGACCCTTGGGAAAGGTCGTTCAACCCCCAAAGGGTCATGATCCCCAGGTTGAGAACTACTGGCTCATAGGCTCATTTCTTACGACGACTTGCTCAGTCTGCTTTCTTACACAACCCAGGACCAACCACCTGGCCAAGGTGGGCGCCGCCCCCAACCCATAGGCTGGGCCCACCTACATTAATCATTAAAGAAGGAAATGTCTCACAGACTTCTTACAGGCAACTTTTCCCCAATTGAGGTTCTTCTCGCCAAATATGTCTAGGTTTGTGTTGAGTTGACAGAAACCAACCAGCACACTATCGGAAGTGGCGGCAACCCACCTGTGCTTCCCCTGAGTGCCAAATTGTTGGGTTTGCACCTGCAGACAGCCCGCCCTTTCCCTCTTCAGCCCTTGTGACACATCTTCTAAAGCCTATGAATGAAGCTCTCCCAACTCCTCCCTCCCGCTGGTGTACCCTCTGTGTATTTCTTTACTGTGCCTATAGTAGATGTATAATAATCTGTCTCCCTCATTGGACTGCGAGATAATTGAGTGCATCTGTTTCAATATTTAGTTTTGGAATCCCAGTGCCTAGCACACAGTGCTTGTTACACCATACATACCCATACAGCTACCACCACTATAGTGTGTGCTTAATTAATGGATTAGAAAATTGATGCACTTTTTCACAGCTCATTTCACGGACCTCTATTGACATGTATTTTATTATCCTATGTGGGACTATAGTTGTCCATAATCTCATTGTTAGTTGTTGACAATGTAATTCTTTTGAACCCAAAGAGAACTGTCTGAGTCATTAGAGCTACCCACCCTCTACCCCAGTGGCTCAGGGTGCAGCCTTGGGATCCGTGAAAGTTTATTGAGTTAATTCAAAATTTCAAGTGCTTATGAGAGCCTTGTTCTTCTCAGACCCTGGAAGTAGAGACTTGAAAGTATCAAAGACTCAAGAGTTTACCGTTTCTGTTTGTGTGTTTTTTTCTTGTTTGTATTTTTTGAGACAGATTTTCATGAAGCTCAGGTTGGCCTCATGCTCATTATGTAGCAGAGGCTGGCCTAATCTTCTAATACTCTTACCTCTGCCCCGTCCCCACCCAGGGATTATGGGTCTGTGGCATCACACTCCATTAATTGTACTTGTGTTTTAGAGCCTTCCCATTACGATACTTCTCAAGTCTTTGGACACAACCATGGACAAAGGACATCAGGTCTCGGCTCAGCTGTGTCAAGAGATCAGTGGTGAAGAAGGTGCTTTGCATCCTGACCAGCTTCGTGCACTAACAATAACAATCGTTCAGGTCCATGTGGCTGTAACTGTGCCACGCGCTTTAACCCTTGATTTTCCTATTTACTTGCGGTATGGCTATCACCACCATCTGTGGGGGTATTGTGTTCCCCAAAATATTGTGTATGCTAATAAACTTATCTGGGGTCAGAGAACAGGACAGCCACAATATTAAACATAGAGGTTAGGCAGTGGTAGCATACGCCTTTAATTCTAGCATTCCAGAGACAGAAATCCCTCTGGATCTCTGTGAGTTCAAGGCCACATTGGAAACGGCCAGGCACGGTGATACACACCTTTAATCCCAGAAAGCCACACCTTTAATCCCAGGGAGTGGTGGTAGAAAGCAGAAAGGTATATAAAGCGTGAGGACAAGAAACTAGAGGCATTTGCCCTGGAAAGGCCTTTGCCCTGGAGAGGCCTTTGCCCTGGAGAGGCCTTTGGCCTGGAGAAGCATTCAGGCCTGGTTAAGCATTCAGGCTTCTAGCAGCAGTTTAGCTGAGAGTCATTCGGATATGAGGACACAGAGGCCTCCAGTCTGAGGAAACAAGACTAGCCAAGAAGTTGGCCAGGTGAGGTTAGCTGTGGTTTGTTCTGTCTCTCTGACCATCCAGCATTTCACCCCAATACCTGGCCTCAGGTTTGATTTTATTAATAAGAACTTTTAAGACTCATGCTACAACCATCTCCAGTGTGTGTACTGTTTTGTGTGGCCTATGTAGGAGAAAATCAAGCCTTGACCAGAGCTGAGCTAGGGCCTTTATCAAGGGATACCTGCTACCAGAGCTCTGAACTGTCACCCCATAATGACACACTGTTCCACAAGCCTGTGTGATTAATATAAATCAGTTACTCCATCTGGGAGGGAAGGTTTTTCTACATCTTCCTTTTCTCTCCATCTGTAAATACTGAAATCCTACTAAGACTTTGCACATCAAAGCCTGCCAAATCGGACCAAAAAGGATGAAAGCGGAGATTAAACTGTTACCTGAGGCCAGGAGGCTTACTTTAGCACAGAACTCCTTGAAGTTTGAGACTTCTTATATGGAATCACAAAGTCTCCAAATGGGGACATGAACTCTCTTTCTTACCTCAAGCCACTCCTTTGGCACTCAGTAGGCACTTAATAAATGTTCCTAAAACTACTGCGCAGCAGGAACATTACAGCAGAGATTTCTAGGACCCTGCCAACAATTCTTTTGGAGTGTACCTGAAGGAATGACTTTTCCACGAGCCACCAAGGAAATCCATAACACCTGACCTTCAGAGTTCTCTTTGGGTTCCAAAGAATGAGACTACAACTGTGTGCTGCCACCATCCTGAGCAGTTGGTGCCCACCAAAAGGTGAGTTTTTGAGACAGGGATCTGAATTGGGGGATAGGCAGAGGAATTCAAAGAGCGCCCGTTTTCCTAGCTCTGCAAGTTGCCTCATGGTCCCCTTACCATTATGAAGCAAAACACACGTACTTTGTTAGCTCTGCATAAATGTGCCTCTAACTGCTATGAATGCATAAACTTCTGCCTCAAGTATGTTATATTGAATCATTTATTTGTTCCACTCTGTGGATGAGCCCATCCAATTCTCTCCTGAAATTAAGGCACAACATTCATGCAATGATGTTTGAATCATGCTCTATTGGATCAAATGTGTTCTTTAAGGGGAATTTTTGCTGAGATAACCGTAGTATTATCTACTGTTTTATGAAACAATATACAGATCTTTTTATTCTTTATTCAATTTCTCCCAGTGATAACAGTTTATCAAAAAATGAGATGCTGGGGCTGGAGAGATGACTCAGAAGTTAAGGTGGCTTGGTGTTTTTGCAGAGGACCTGAGTTCAGTTCCCAGTACCCACATCCACCAGGTGGCTAAGAACTGACTGTAACTCCAGGATCTGACTTCCTCTTCTGACCTATACTCATGTGTACACAGACACATAATTAAAATAAAATAAATCTTTAAAAACCAAAATACTGATGTTGGTAAAACGCACAGAGTCTGTTTGTATTTTTTATTCACTCTATCTCTCTCTCTCTCTTTCTCTCTCTCTCCCTTCCTCCCCCCCCCCCTCCCCCCCCCCCCTCCCTCCCTCTCTCTCTCTCTCTCTCTCTTTCTTCTTCCCTCCCTCCCTCCCTCTCTCCCTCTCCTCCTCCCTCCTTCTTTCTTTTTCAGTTCTTTGCTATAGTTTGAATATATAATGTCCCCACAGATTTATGTGGTGAACATTTCGTTCCCAGCTGGTGGTGCTGTGTTGGAAGGCTGTGAAGCTTCAGGAAGTGAAAGTGGGTCACTGGGGATGTGTCTTTGAAAGCGTACCATATCCTAGCCCTTCCTGCCCCCTCTCTCCTTCTAGTCCACCAGGAGATGAAGAAATTCCTCTGCTATGAACTCTCACTGCTGTTATGATCTGCCCAGGTTTGGGAGCCAAGCAACTGCTGATGGAACCTTCTGAAACTGTGAGCCACAGGAAATCCCCATCTTCACATTGTTGTTCTGGGTGTTTGGTCACAGGGATAGATGAGCAACTCTAACCTTCCCTGTAGCTGTATTGCACACACAGATTGTGTATTTGCAACTGCAGTCAGGTCCTGCTCAGACCCATCAGCATCCAGTGTGCTGCCTTTCATAGCCACATCCTCCCCTTACCAACTGCCCCAGCTCCAGAACATCCACGACATTCCCATAGCTCCATGTGAGCTTTCGCAGCACCACATTAAATGCCCAAGTATTCCATTGTACACTGCATCTTTCTCTCCCTCTCTCAGCCTTCGTGTGTGTGTGTGTGTGTGTGTGTGTGTGTGTGTGTGTGTGTATGTGTGTGTATCTTGATAACTGAGAGCTTACTTTATTTACCAGTTCTTCTCCAAAGGAAATCAAAAGCTTCTTCAAAACCTTGGACTTATGAAAAGAGAGCAGGGCCTGAACAGGGCTGGGATATTCCAAAGTATGTAATGCTGTTCCTGCAGGCGACTTTGAAAGTAGAGCAGCAAATGTATTGAAACAAGTGCCTCTCATCCCAGCTACTCTCTCACAGACAGGAATTACCCAGACGTGCAAGTTCTGGCTTTGTTTGTGTGATGGTTTGAATGAGAATGGCCTCCACAGGCTCATATATTTGAACACTTGGTTCTCCAGTTGGTGGAACTGTTTGGGAAGGATTAGGAGGCGTGGCCTTGTAGGAGGAGGGGTGCCATAGGGATGGACTTGAACTTTCAAAAGCCTCCCTACCTCCCCAGTGTGCTCTCTGCCTCCTGCCTGTGGTTCACGATACAAGCTCTCAGCTGTTCCTACTGCCAGGCCTTCATGCCTCTGTCATGGACTCTAGCCCTCTGGAACATAAGCCCAACTAAATGCTTCCCGTTGTGAGTTGCCTTGGCCATGGTGTTTTGTTGAAGCACTAGAAAAGGAACTAAGGCCGTCCATATGAGACACCAGACACACTGCCTAGTAGCCTCTCCTCAGATGGTTGTGGTCACCAGGCTAGGGAAGGTCGAGAGCGTGAAGGTGATGCCTGGGTATCAGGTGGCTGTGGGGACAGGCACAGCTCTGTCCAAGAACTTTGAGGCACATGGCTATAGGGCGCTCTCAGGGAGGAGCGTGGCGCCTTAGGACAAGGCTTCTTAATTTTCTACTTGTGATTCCCTTTCCCCTGAGAAATTTTGACATGATTCCTGGTATATAGGGATATAAAATAGGAATTCAGGGCTGGGGACACAGCTTAGTGGGTGAAATCACTGGCTGTTCAAGCATGAGAACCCGAGTTTTGGATCCCCAGAACCTGTTTAGGGTTGTACTCACAGAATGAGTGTCTGTAATCACAGTGCTCCTATGGGGAGGCAGGCGGTAGGGACAGAATCCCTGGGAGCTGGTGGGCCATCTACCTGCTGTACACAGCAGAAAACACAAGGAGGGGACCCTGTCCCAAGACAAGGTGGCCAGTGGGGACCGATAGCCGGGATTGTCCTCTGACTTCCATACATGCTTCACTTGCCTGCATGCACACACATGAATGCATGCACACACATGTTGTATATACACACAACAGGTATATGAACCAAATATTTGCTCCTAATAAATCATAAAGGATTTTATTTGATATGCATATCATTTTACTCTTTGTTAAAGACAAATTTGCGTAGGAATGAGATGGATATGCTTGTTTGTCTAATGCAACATGATCCAAAGACATACTAATTTGAAGCTTACATGCTGAGAAATGATGATCTGAAAATATTAAAAGACATTATTTTCCATAATTAAACCATTATGTTTCTATAAGAGCAGGAAATTTTGCATGTACAGTAAAAACACTGCAATTAAGTCATACTGTAGGCTCAGATTGGAACTGCAGTGTGTCAAGTAGCATTTGTTTGTGATCCATGGTGTGAGGGTACGTGCGGGACAAAATGAACATGCTGTGTGTTCGGAACAAAGGCTGCAGTGACGTTGTATGATGTAATGTGGGTGCTGGCAAAACCACCCTGGACTCATTACACATTTGATTCTGAATTAATTCAGAAATCTTTTCTTTCTCCCCCACATGCACTGATATAACCCCATGTAGGGTCCTGACCCAAGTCTGAGAACATTTGCTCTAGGACACATCCACTGAGGAAGAGAAAGAGAGGCGGGCAGATTGCAAAGGAAAGCAGGTGGCTCATGGAGCCCTGCTCTGGGTCAGGACCACAGGAAGGAAATAGAAGAGTCAAGATTCTTGCTAAAGTAATTAGAGGAGAGTAAACCATTCAGGTGAGGAAATTTAATCCATGTAGGCTCGGGAGAGACTTCCCACTCCCAGACGTGAGAGGGACACCCCACCGCCAGATGCAGGGGGGACCTCCCACTCCGTGGGAGGCCAGCTGGGTGTCAGGAAATTCCATGGTTTTGGTGGAACTTGTGGTTGGTTCATGGAAGGAGTCTGTTACAGGAGAGGCCTTCCCTGCTCCAGAAAAGCGGGGTGGATTTGGCTCCAGAGTGCCTTTCTTAGTGTGTCTTGACAGTATTGCCCTAAGGCCTGGGTAGTCATGCTTCCTTCCAGGCCTGCTATTTGGGGGTCCCCTCTAGCACTCTAGTTCTGCCTTTCCACAAGAATGGAGATGTCTTGGTTCCTCTTACCCAAAGGATGAACTCGCCCATTCCCATTCTCTGGAGTACCATAAGTCAGGTCTTGCCACAGGGATGGAAATATCTTGGCTCCTCCTACCCAAAGGATGAGCTTGCTAACCTATTTCCATTCTCTAGAGTACCATAATCAGTGAGGTTTTATATCTGAAACATATACCTCATGGCTGAAAGAGCTCCACAGTTGTCCCAGAACTTACACTGGCTTCTTGCTGTGATCTTACCCAAGAGGGCTCTATATCGATACAATTCTCTAGATGTGGGATGCTGGGCTCAGCCTTCAAATCATAATGGAACATATGAAAGATCCAAACGAAACATGCTTGCTGTGGATGCTGTTGGATAGGCCATCATGTGTCTATACTCAGTTTGGTTTCATAAACTCCCTGAAAACCTTAATGGCCAGAAAAGTCTTTCCTAGCTATGCTAAACATTCTCATTAGCTGGTTGTCTCTGTAGCTTATAGCCTTGATTACTGTTCTATTCAAACTTGGGAGCCCCACCAGTAAATTGCATGCAAATGTGAATGAGGGGTGGGTGGAAGGTTCTAGAGACAGGGAAAGTGAGGGTGTGAGGATGAGGAGGATGAACACAAAGAGGATTTGTGTGTGGGAAATCCTGTCATTGGAAGCTGCTGTCGCCTCCTCCTCCCTCTCCCGTCAGTCATTTTTCCTATGCCTTGTCCTTTTCTTCTTCCTTCTCTTCTTCTTCTCTTCTCTCCTCCTCCTCTCATTCTTTCTCTTCCTTCTCCTCCTCTTATTCCCTTTTCTTCTTCTTTCCTCCACTTCCTCTCATTCTTCCTCTTCTTTATCCTCCTCTTCCTCTTTACCTTCTTCTTCCTTTTCCTTTTTTTTGGGTTCTGTTGACTGAACCTAGGGCCTCACACATACTGGGTCAGCACTCTATCACTGAGTTACATCCCCAGACTTTTAAAAAGAGAACTTCTTATTTTGAGATAAGTTCTCACTAAAGATCCCAGGGTGTCTTGAACTTGCTACGCTCCTGCCTCAGCCTCCCCAACAACTAGGGTTACAGGTGTGCACCACTAGACCTGGCTGCTTGTGTTTCTATTTGTTCAGCTTAAATCCTGTGGGAGCAGGGAAGAGTCCATTTCAGTCATTTCATTTCGTACCTTCAGTCACTGACCACAGCAAGAGGCTGGGGACTGCCCTTGGCCTTTCGCAGCCTAGGCTTCAGTCCCAGTGTCTTCAGACCCATGTGGGAAGTTTTCTTGCTGACTCAGGCCTGGGTACTGATGGAGTGCCGGTTCTCCTGGATCCCACCCAGAGACTACCCCCAGTCAGCAGTGCCCTATACCAGCAAGAGTACAGGGAACAGGTGCCTGGCCCTCTGTACTGCCTGTCCTGGCAAGCTGGGAGTCTGGCTGGCATGGTGCCCAGCTCATTTCCAAGAGCTGCTAGCTAGATATTTACTGGGAGGGAGCCTTGGCAAGAGGAGGCAGCTCGGCAGAAATGCTGGCCTTTTCACCCACTGCGCTGTGGCGACACAGGTTTATTGCCCCGATGGAGTTTGGTTTATGAGACTATATTAGCGAGCTTATTCCTCAGGCTGCTCCTAGTAGAATAGCTGTAGAAGAGGCAGGCAGCACCTCCATCACTAGAGGCAAGACGGAATGCTTATTGTATTTCCCTAACTCCAAGGCAAGGGAAATTTGATTTATTTTAGAGTTCATCCATCACCCTCTGGCATCCTTTCAAGACAGGCCTTGAGCATAATTGCAGGATCTGGAGAAAATGAGGAAGTCAGGTTCAATTTATTCCATTAACGTTTTAAAAAACATTTAATTATGGTGAAAACTGAAAAGCATTTAATATGACTAGGACCATGGTTTTATCTTCGCTGAGTGTTCATCCTACCAATCATTCATTGTCTTTCTACTGTGGCTGGCGTATTGTAGCTTCACTTGCTGACTTTGATGGTCCCCACGAGTCTTGGTCTCGTTACTTCCCTAGCTGGCTGTGGCCAGAAGCACAGAGGTGGGATGTTCGCTTGTTCACCACCTCTTCTGTGGTCCCAAATCCATCTTTTCCTTTCTGGATGGTCATTGTATTATCTTTTCTCTTCCTTCCCTGTTACCTCCCGCAGGGGAAGGTCAGGACGGGTCCTCTAGGCAGGGTCCTCGGCAGTGCCAGTCACCCTGCAGCCACAGGAGACTCACAAGTGAGGTGCCACAAAACTGTTTTGAAGAAGGTAGTTGATTGAGGAAAAACAGTATTTTATAATATTTCTCCATACTTACTTTATTACTAGGTATTGATTTTACTTTGAATTTCTTATTGGATGGTGGAAGGCAGACCTCAAAGATGTCCATCTCCTGATCCTCAAGATCAGGAGATGTGTGTGGGTTGTTTCATTCAACTCAAAGAGTTGATGGTGGAATTGGGATTTACAATCTGTTCTCTTCAGAACACAGAGTGTAGTCTCATTTCTCTAAGTGAGCTGTTGTTCTTGAATGGTTTCTTCTCGGCTTTTGTTTTGGTGGTGCTGGGGATTGAACCTAGGGCTTTACCTATGCCAGGTAAATGCTCCACCACTGAGCTATATTCCCCTCACTCTGGGCCCTCTGCTTTCTTTTATAAATGGGGTTACATGAAATTCCTAGGCTGGCCTTGGACTTGTAGTCATCCCGCCTCAGCCTTCTGAGTAGCTGGATTTACGGTCCTGTGCCACCAGCCCCAGGTATAAATAAGAACTCTCAAAAATTGAAGAGGGAGCAGAAGACAGGTTTGCAGTAATGTGAGGACTCAGTCTTCCAGTGTTACCTGTAGAGATGAAGGAAGGTGGCAACAAGCCAGGGCTGGTGGGAGTCAGCAAAATGAGGCGTCTGCAAAAGAGCACAGCCAGGCCACACCCTGCTCTTAGCCAGTGAGACTTGGGTTGGTCTTCACATCCACAGAGCTGCAGGGTAATAAGTTTGTATTTTACCAAAGTCAGTTCACAGGGGTTGGGAACTTTTCCAGGTCCTGCCTGGATCTGGGAAAACTTACCATCACCGGCAAAAACATTTGTTTCTGAGCATCTGCCAGTTGAATGGCGTCGGGAACCTGGCCATCGACTGTAATGAACACGGAGAAGATGCTATAGCCTGGTGCTCAGGGAGGGCCTGAACAAGGAGTGATTCTGAGCCCGGGGTGGAGCTGTTCAGTCTCCACTACCTGACTAAACTAGAAGAGCTTCAGTTAGTGATGCCTCTGAGCTCCTCAGATTGCAGTAGATGCAATAATGTTACATTGTAGTTGATATGAAGAGTAAGTAAGCTAATATTTGCAGATGTGTAACCAGGCCTGGAATATGGGAAGGGACATGTTAGTTATTATCTGTCCTCACTGATGCTATTTTTTTGGGGCTTTCAGGAAAGATTTTAGGCTAGTGAAGATAACCAAGCACTCCCTCTCTATAAACACTCGTTTTCATAATGCTAGGATCAAGTAGTATTAGATCCATTTCCCAGGAGCAGAAACTGAGGCTTAGGAAGGTTAAGTAACCTAATTTACGAAGAGAGACTCAAAGCAGGGGTGCAAACTTGTTTTTTTCTGCTTTTAACCAGTGCATTTATTTAAGTAACTGCCTAACAGCAGGGACGAGTGCACACTGGAAGGAGATCAAGAAAGGCAGATGGTTTAATCAAAAGGAAGCTTGGTGTGATGGGGCAACTAACTAAGGACCAGGCTGGGAAGTGAGCAGAGGCCAGACAGTGATGACCTTGAACAATAGGTGATGGCACTTGGAAGAGAAATTCATGGAAGGCAAACAAGCAGAATTGTAAAATGTTAGTATGGCTGATAGGTTGTGGGCAAGGAGTGTCCTAGACATAGACAAATCAGGTGGGATATTATCCTAAATGTTGCAGTAGCCAGGGCCTACAAAACAACTCTGCTCTCTTAGCTGATGTGAGTGAAAAGGGAGCATTTCCAAGACCTGGTGTGACTGGCTGCCAGTGGGGAGGAGGGCAGAGGAGGAGGAGGAGAGGGCAGAGATCACAACAAAGGACTTGGTACTTAGCCTTCATATGGAATGGTACTGAGGTGAGAAAGGGCTTGGAAAGCTATACATGAGTATCATCTTGATTACTGGCTCCATGATCCTTGGTGAGTGTGTGTGTGGTCATCTCATCTCTCCAGGCCTCCATTTTCTCGTGCAAAAGTCGGTAGTAAGTTTCATTACGTGTCACTCTGCCTGTCCTCCCACCTCGGAGAAATGCCCAAGGAGGGTCACTTGAGGCCGCAGCAGGGACAGTACTTCCATGGTGAGAGGCTGAACAGATGAAGCTCACAGGTTGTTACTCACTTGGCCAGACAACAAGGCCAAGTGCCCTGGGGCCTGCACGAGGATGGACCTCATCCCATCTCTATTTACTTGAGGACAGTCTCAGGCTTGATTTTTTTTTATAGTTATTATTATTCTGTACCTTTG
>CABHPH010156298.1:0-39671 GCA_902168325.1 Peromyscus nudipes
CATTACCTTCTTCTAGGAGGGAATGCAGGTGGTTGGGCGGGTGGGGGGTTGCTTGGAGAGGTGGGAGAAGGGAAAAGGGGGAATCTGTGATTGCTTTGTAAAACGAATAAAAAATTTCTTAACAAAATTGAATATAATACAAAATAAAAGAAGAAAATGGGGAGGAGTAGAAGGGGAAGGGAAATCTTTAACAAAAGAAAGGCAATGCATCTTGTTGGGAATGCTTTGTTGAAAAGCTCAAATACACCGGGCGGTGGTGGCGCACGCCTTTAATCCCAGCACTCAGGAGGCAGAGGCAGACGGATCTTTGTGAGTTCGAGGCCAGCCTGGGCTACAGAGCGAGTTCCAGGAAAGGCACAAAGCTACACAGAGAAACCCTGTCTCGAAAAACAAAACAAAACAAAAAGCTCAAATAAAAGTTGGAAGTTAAGTATTGTGAAACTGATATTACCTCTGGATAAGCATGTCCCTGTTAATAACATATTACATCTCTTATTATTATTTTTCCAGACATATGTTTTCTAATGAGAGCAAAAAAATATGGATTTGGGTAGGTGGATAGATGGGAAGCGTCTAGGAATTTTTGAAGGGGGGAAAACTATTATCAGACTATATTGCACTAAAATTATTATTTTCAAAAAATGAGCAAAAATAAATAACTATAAGGCATCGTGAGATTAAAATTTTTATTTAGTCAACTGATGGATCATTGCAGAAGATTGACAGAAAGAATGTTAGAATCAAAGGCAGTAGATGAATACACGTAAACAGTGTGCTGTGGAGACAACAGAGCATGTGCACGTGTGAACTCACAGGGATTGTGATAATGTGCACAAGCCAAATGAAAGCTGCAGCTAGCCCAAAGGTTAGCATGCAAAAATGATAGAAAATCCCACCTTTGGTGGAGGAACTATTGGTAACTGCTTGCTTCTGTGAGGGAAAAAGATAGTTTTCTTTAAGAATGTAGAATCTGTTAAGTTGTCAGCTCTAGTGCGAGAGCATACGTGTAAGAATATATAAGCAGGATAAGTTGGGTTGGTGGGTGAAAAGAAAAACCGAATGCAGACAGATTTTGGAGGGTAAGCAAAGTGGAGTGGATGTGGGGGGAATTGAGGGAGATGAGAAATATGATTAAAACACATTTTACAAAAATCTCGGAGAATAAATAACAAAATAAAAATCAGATATCACAAGCAATCAAAAGCATCAATCATAATTTTGTAATTTGTTATTTGTATCACTTTTAATGATTTTGATTGTGTGAAACATAAACAACTGTCTTTCAAATACAATGAAGGAAACAGAATTTATTAGGTTGAGTCATCTCACTTAAAATTTATGCTTTTTCCTGAACAGCATATAGATAATATGATATGGACATAGGATTCAGTTGAAAGTAAGAAGACATTTATAGCAGTAGAAGTACTTTAAGGAATAGTAGAAAAAAAGTCAGCAAAATTACCTTTACAGTATTTGTAGGAATACCTCCCTTTACACCTGTCAGCCCACCACCTCTTATAAGTCACTTTGCCGTACTTTTGACATTTGGTTTTGTCTAGTGACCCACTGATGGCATAAATATCATAAAATAGAATACTGCAAGTTAAACGTGTTTATTACCTTTGGACAAAAGCACACAGTAAAATTATGCATATGACTGGACATCATAAGTAATTTAGAATATAGTAATCAGCATCCAATATTTTCTGGAATATTCATCTTCCTTATGTGTTATAAAATAATTTGTAATAAAACTATATACTATGAGGTGAAATGATACAATAAGGTTTAGTTGTTGATGTCAATTATAATTGGCTTTCAATACATAATCTGTTTTTAAAAAATAAATATAGGTTATGCATAGGTGGAATAAGACTTTTTTTAAAAAATACTTGCTTATCATTAAAATAGGTTAATGTTAGGAATATATAAAATAGCTAACACGGACTTTCATGCCAAGGATAGTTATAACATACATTTGTCTTTACAAAACCAAATCCAATTATGACATTTTATGTACTCAAAGAATACATTTAGATTTTTATTTGTATATGCACATGTAGGAGTCTGATGATATTACAATGTATGAGACGGACAACAAGAATTACTTTCTGCTGGGATAAGTTTTGAACTGTAAGATCCCTTCGGAATTTAGGTATTCAAATGTTTTTACTCTTTTTCATGCTTTGCTGCATGCATTTGCTCTTCAGATTGAGAGACAAGTATCACAGATTTTCTAGTCTTGGGGAACTTGTATTCTAGTTAAGTATGGAAAACAATTAGGAAGATATGTGTGGCCTGACATCTTTATCTAGGCATTTGATGCCCAGTAACTCATTAGTGAGGAGGCAGTCTGACCCATCCTATTTGGCTAAAGGCAGGAATCATCAGCAAATGCATGTTGATGCTCTAAGACTGTAACTTCTACTTTTATTACTGCCTACCATTTTTAACATATAGACTGTGTGTTAGTAAGAATGGGAAGTTGATATACCTATTATTCCCACTTAAATGCTCACACTCAATATAGAACATTTATATCAAATACTTAGAGTGTTTTTCATAAGATATTCTCTAAAAACAACTGGGTGTCCCACAATTCAACTATATTTTTACCCTGTATACCTAGACTCAGATACCATCAATTGAGGATCACTTCTCAGCAACTGATGTATTTCCAAGCCCTGGTCTTCTTTTATTTCTGATAAATCATCTATAAATCAGTGGTCCCCATTATCTTCTCCCCAGGTTCAGTTTTTTTTTTTCTGGCATAGTTCTAAGGACACAACATAATTCCTTTTTCTTTTTATTTCTTTCATTTTTTTTTACTTTTTTGGGGAGATTATCATTTAATTACAACATAGTTTTCATTATTTATCTTCCCTCCAAAATCTTCCTATTACCCCTCTTTGCTCTCCTACAAATTTATGTTCCCCCTTTTCATTAGTTGCTATTGCATTCATAACCTGTCTATCCTTATAATGTTAGCTGTATGTATGTTTTCAGGGCTGATAATTTGCACAGGACAACCAGTTGACTTGCTTTTCTCCATGGAAAGCTAACTTTCTGGTTTCTATGTTCCTTCTATTGCCTACAATGCTTTGTGTAGGGTTGAGAATTGTTCAGCTTTTCTCTGTTCAGTTTAGCATGTACATTGGTGTCATCTTTGTGCTGTGGGATGTTCTGTATGCTGTGAACGTGTTGCTCTGATTAGCTGATAAAGAAAAAGCTGCTAGTAGTCAGGCAGAAAGTATAGGTGGGATAAACATACATAAATAAAAGAGGATTCTGGGAAGAGAAAGGCAGAGGAGTAGATGCCAGCCTGTCGTCCAGAGAGCAGCATGTAATGGCACACAGGTAAAGCCACGGAACACATGGCAACATATAGATTAACAGAAATGGGCTGAGTTTAAATGTTAGAGCTAGTCAATGGTAGGTCTGAGCTAATGGCTGAGCAGTTTTAATTAATATAAGCTTCTGAGTGATTATTTTGTAAGCATCTCCAGGGTCCGTGGGTCTGGGCAAGACCTGAGGAAAACTTTTAGCTCCATCTTTGTTTACTTCATACTTAGGCAGGCATGTTGTTGAGACTATATATATATGGCTTCTGATATTACTGGGAGACACAATCATCCAACAAAGCCCCTGCTCCTCTGGCTTTTACAATTTTTCCACCCCTTCTTCTGCAATGATCCTTGAGTGTTTCAGGCAGGAGTGCTTTGTAGATGTATCAACAGAAGTGCTTTGTAGATGTATCACCAAAGTCTTCATGCTAATTTCTACAGAATGGAGGCAACCCACTATCATAACCAGCTATGATTCTTATGGTCCACACCAATGACCAGAAATCCTTTGTTTACATTAGCTATTCCATTATCAAGAAATTCTAAGGATTTATGGGAATAGTCGGATGAAGCAAATTACAAAGTCAGGGCCAGAGGAGAACTTTCCTGATAAATGAGTTCCTGTCTTTATTGACTAGGACCATTTCACCTTCACAACTCTGGATATGTCCACAAACTGAAAGCCCATGACATTTTACTAATTATTGTTAAAAAGTTTCTACAGATACTTAATATTCCTTACAACCTCTTCCTTGTCACACTGGGGAGGAATATCGGGCTGAATCCAACCATCTGATCAAGTGTTCTTTCTGGTGAACGTCTGCACACAGAGGCTCTCTATGGGCTCACACCAACTCAGAGAATTAGATATGATATTCCCTTCACGTGGAAAATTCAAATATTTTATCATTCAGGATCAAACGGCTGAAATCACATATCCTTCTTATCACATTAGTCTAATTAATAGTTTTTTTACATTCTAAAATATTATCAGTAATATACTCCTAACCATACTTGAGAAAATAACACTATAAACAAACCAAATTAATAACATATATTTTAATGATCCTTGCTTTCATTTCTTCTAAAGATAATAATAATGCTAATTTTTATATTATATCAACTAAACAAATATTATTTCTGGATTTTTTGTGGTTATTTATATAGCCTTAGACAAAGAAAAGACAAGAATTTCACTATGCACTATAATCATACTTTAGCTGCTGAAACTGGTTCAATAACAAATAAAGGGCATTATGAGGAGAAACCACAGTCCAATTGAAGTTCAGGATCTTGGTACACAATAAACATTCTTCTGATTTTTTATTGCAATGAATTCTAAGATTATACTCTAGAGAAATATTTCAACTTATGTATTTCAGGATTCCATATAAAATTCAATATATACTCTATACAATTTTTATCTTTATAAGTGTTTTTACTTGAAGAAAACCAATAACTACAGATACATTTGTGTATATTAGACTTATCAATTTCAGAAACTGTGTGTTATAGGTTAACATATTAAGCAAAGAAAGAATGTGAATCCCATTAAACAAAATCTTATTACAATTCACTTCTTGTAATGTTATATTGGTGAAAATAAAATAGTTATATTTAAAAGTTATTTCTTTTTATGATTTTTGCTTTTGCTGCATTTATTTCTTTCTAGATAATCTTAGATTTGTCTCTGCAGGTTTAACAATATACATTTAACTACATATAACTACATATATATATAAAACAATATCTATATTTATGATACTTGTGATATGCATTTTATCCTATTGACTTCAGTCCTTCAATCATAATCTTCAAAGCACAACTACAACAACCAATTGCTGTGTGTGTTATCTGTTCTAACTTTGTGGTAACATTGTGTCTTGGTACAGGTGTTGTGTGAGCCTACACATATCTTCATTTGTATTGACTTGTCTCTGACATAAGTGTTGACTTCTGAAGCTGTTAGCTTCTTATCTTAGCGTTCATGAGGGGAAAATGAATGCACAGACAATAAACATTGTAAGATATAAGATTTTCATAATTTTGTTGAGTAAATATAGTTCAAGCAAGGAGATTATATCCTACAAGGAAATATAAGTTGTATGTGTTGATAAACTAAAAATGTGTAGAAAGAAGCTCTACAATAAAACAGTAGATGTTTGAAGGAAATAAGTGAAAACAGAAATAAAAGTAGGTTCAAGATCTGAGGTAAGATAATAGACTGAAAATAGCCAGGCAACATGATCATAATGCTGAGGAAGAAGAAATGGTACATGTGGGATAGGGGATGAGACATCAGCAAAGTTAACAGTTTGTCTACACTCAGTGATCACATGTCTGTATTTTAGTGTAAATAGAATAGAAAGAACATCAATGTCTTCAAGTTGACAATGGTGTGACTTTTTTTTGGCTTCTTTTCAAAGACTGAGGAGAAAGGGAAATCAATTTTCATATCTACATTTTATACTTTTTACATGTTGTTTATCACTTCAGTTGGCTTCTTCTATATGCCATCAGAGTACCTGGAATTTCATACAAATTGTTAGCTCAGACTCCAGGGTGATTTAGCAATCTACCTTGTTAATTGTCTTAACATGCTAACATGCATTCAAAATATTTCTGTATATATTTTTATTTGATTTTATCTTGAACATTGTGCCAATCTTTATTATTAGTATTCTATGTGTATTAAAGTATTATTTCTATGCACATGTATGTACAAGCACATCTATATTGTTATCTGCAAGTATCATAGTCATAATGTATATCCCTAAAATATGTATTTTGTGATTACTTGATAATTTATTTTGAGTGTTGATTTAAAATTATTCTTTATATAATATACAACTGTAAAATAAATAAGAACCTAGCTTATGTTGATATGTTGAGGGAAAAAAAGTTGACTTTATCTCAGAACATATATTCAAGCTACCCTGAAACACATGTTTCACTAAAGAAGTGATTTTATGAGCTTTTATTTTCCAAGAGAAATAAAAAGTTATGTATCAATTTTTATAATACAGTTATAGTCAAGTGAACAGGAAATAGCAAATCTGAGACATAACAGAATGTAGATATTATCACATTTTTAGATTTAATATAGACAGAGACCAAATCTCTCTTGTGTTGAGCAATGCACTCAAGAATTTTACCTAGTAATCATGAAAATGGTAGGCAACACAGAAGTTGATACTAATTGTTCATTAGATAGGGTGATGCAAAGAGCATGAGATAATGTTGACTCTTGATCTGTGACATTCCAATTCTCCACAGTCAGGATGCTTTTGTCCTTCACAGCCAAAATGTCTACAAGTTCCAAAATAATTACAAGACATATTCAGGAAAATTCAGTTCCTTCGTGTTTGCAATATTCCTCTTTTAAAATCCATTCCTCAATATTTGTATAATAGTCACAGATACAGCATTAATGATAATACTTTATTAATAGAAATAATAAAATTTTACCTGTAATAGTTTTTATTTCTCTTATTTATAGTTTTGTTTCATGTTTCTATAACATATTTTTACCCTTTACTAGTTTGCAGACTAGCACACCAGCTTAATTCTGAATTATGTTCATGTCATAGACATCAGTGACTTTCATGCAGCCCTTTAGCCTACATGATATCATAAGAGGTGGTAAGTATTTATCCTTGTCTCTTAGTGGTTCAAATGTCCATAAAATCAGATATGATTAAACAGATGTAGGCTACAATTCAAAAGTAAGATGTAATCCTTTATTCTTCACTAAATTCTGTCAGAATAACATGCAATGTTTGCAGGAATTTACCCTCTACTGAGTTGCAGATGTTTCAGCCATGAAAATGATACTTTTTCCTTTTCTAATCCCAAAGGGTTGGGTTTCAAAATTATACAATTCTGTTTTATGTTTTTGGATATTTATGTAGGTAATACTATATTATTACAACAATAAAGAAGTAACTTCACTGAATAAGGGAAAAATCATAATAAAAAGTATAAAGTGAAGAATTATCTCAAATAGAAAACTGGATAGGAAAACAAAACCATTTTAAGATATAAGTTTCATTTCATTATAAAGAAGCAAAATATGCATCTACCTGGTTGAGATTAGAATGAACTATCATTTTTATTTATCAACATTTGCCTATAGTCAAAAGCATTTACTAAAAAGGATCATGTTGTAAAAGTTCTTGACAAATTTGAAACTTCAAATGAAAAATATTTCAAAGCTTCAAATTTAGTAATTCAGGGAATATAAATAAATTACTTCTCAGTCTTAAACAGTTATACAATAGTGGTGCCTTCTAGCTATGAGGCAGATTTAAATTTAAGTTTGCAGTGAACATCAAATCAAAAGCCATGAATGTCAAACTCATAAGTGGGGACAATTAATGTTGGTGGAAGTTTCTGTCCCATCTACCAGTTCTCAAATAACTGACACAGATGCTTAATATTTAATATGAATGCTCAGTCAATAGCTCAGGTTTATTACTAACTAGCTCTTAGAATTCATATTAATCAATTTCTATTCATCTATATTCTGTCATGTGGCTTTTATCTCTATCCCATTTTGTGTGTCCAACCCATTCTGTGTCTGGCTGGCGTCTCCTCCGACGCCACCCTTCTTCATCCCAACATCCTTAGTTTGGTTGTCCCACCTATACTTCCTGCCTGGCTACCTGCCAATCAGCTTTTTATTAAACCAATCCAAGTGACAAATATAGTGTACAAAAGGATTATTGTGCAGCAAATTCGAACAGATTAAGTCATTTCTAAGGCAGACATTCTTTTTTTTTTTGTTTTTTGGTTTTTCGAGACAGGGTTTCTCTGTGTAGCTTTGCGCCTTTCCTGGAACTCACTTGGTAGCCCAGGCTGGCCTCGAACTCACAGAGATCCGCCTGCCTCTGCCTCCTGAGTGCTGGGATTAAAGGTGTGCGCCACCAACACCCGGCGGCAGACATTCTTAATTGGAATAATTTGCTCAAAGTAAGTGTTTTAAGAGTCTGGTGATGCTTTTGAAGTTCTCATAGCTTCAATTAATTTTCTATGATGATAGGAAGGGTATGAGTTGTGAAAATAGGGAGGGAAGCATAGAGGAAGAGAGATCAACCCTTGGAGGTACTTATCACAACACAAACTCAAAAGCATGACTACAAAAACTGGGGCTGGAGAGATGGGTCAGTGGTAATAAATTGATGCTCTTTACAATGAACTTGGGATTGACACAAAGCAACCTCATGAAATCTCACAGTAATCCATATTACCAGTTTGGGAGGCCTAATGCCATTTTCTGGCCTCCACAGGCAACAGGTGAAGATGTGGTACAAACACATACAAGTCAAAAATAAATAAATAAATAAATAAATAATAAATAAATAAATAAATAAATAAATAATTAAAATCTAAAACAAAATAAAAATTTGCTGCAAACATCAACAGTATATTGCAGGCTTGGTAATTTTCATGAGAGCTTAATAGGGAAAGAGAAAAAAAAGAACAAATTTAGTATGTAGATGCTAGAACTCCACTTCAGATACAGAGAATTAGTTTCAAATAACTTTCAGTTATTCAGTAATGCAGAAGAAGTTTCCAGAAGGACATCTGAATGGAAGGCCTGCTCGCCTCCATTAACATAATATTTTAAATAACACTGTATACCTGCAAAATCATAAAAACATATATAGCCAAGAAATAGTAACTATACCTCAGAATTAGTCACAAAAAAATTGCAAATTTGACATGCATTACCCACCTGAGACAAAGGATGAATGATTCCAGATTTGTGTTCTTAAGACTGGAAACCAGAGGACAGAGTTGACATGGAGGGTGAAACAAAGCCTGGCTTGCCAAGTGTCTAAACATAACACTAACTGTCTCCAGTTTTGCTTAAGCTATAGTCATCTCCAATTCTGTAGTCTTTAAAACCAAAACAATTTGCCTTTAATGCTAAGAACGTGAACAAGTGGAACACACAATGACAAATTCACTTACTGTGAAAGAGGTGCTGACTTTTTGTATTGATTTCAGATAACTTAAAGAGACCCACTTTAAATCTCATAATCCAAAAAATTTACCTGTAAACATTTAAGGTATTATTAGCTGTGACTCTTCTTAATATGAAAATTTTACTGACATGTAGATATTTTTTGCCATTTGCTCTCTAATTTTTGGGGGTTATTACTATGTCATTCAAAACAATTGCATACACCGAGGAGAGAAAACTCTAAATGAAATGGCATGACCCCTCAGTACTGTGAAAACTCCGGTATCTTAGATTGACATCAGTGGCAGCCACCATCTAACTAGGTCAGTTTCTAAAAGGAAAATAAAGTGGAAACAAAATTGTTCACTTCGGCATGTCACTTGAACTGTTGAGTTTGATTGACAGTGGAAGTAGATTCAAAGTAGTTTCAATAAATGGAATTGTCTCACATAACCCCAAGAGCTTATTCTGTTCCCTGGAAAATGAAATCCCCCATTGTCCAGTGGGGACTATACATAAGGCATTCTTATCATGGAATACTTTTATTAATTCCACATCATTTACTTGGTTTACCCAGTGGAGCTTGGATATTGAACACCGCTCCAAATTCTCAGAGTTCTAAGATATTTCTTAAACAATTATCAGCCTAAAGATTGATTGCTATTTATTAAATCACTTTCACTCTTCTTGTCAGGGTGCTTTCATGTTTATGCCACAGAGGAAACAATATAGATGTTAGGTGAGACATCTGCATTAGAATAAAATGCCACAGAGCAGCTTGACCTTTACATGACATTGATACATAGGATAATGTTGGGGTGAGGAGACAATGTTATGACTTTTTTCTTTTCCGAACTTCAATTTCTGAGTTTGTTTCCCCAACCACCACAATAAAATGTTGTCCTCCATAAGTGACAATAGACTAGGTACTTTCTTCTCAATTGAAACAAGCTAGAGTTATCTGGTAAGGGGAGCCTCAAATGAGAAAATGACTCTATCCAGATTGCCTGAATCAGTTCTGCAGGGTATTTATTTTTAATTATTTATCTTATTATTTTGAGATTATAATTTCATAAATAACATATATATATATAATTATATATGTAAATATTTTTTGGGGTTTTTTCGAGACAGGGTTTCTCTGTGTAGCTTTGCGCCTTTCCTGGAACTCACTTGGTAGCCCAGGCTGGCCTCGAACTCACAGAGATTCACCTGGCTCTGCCTCCCGAGTGATGGGATTAAAGGCGTGCGCCACCACCGTCCAGACAAATATTTTTATAATTGCATAAATTTCTCTCTTCCCTTTCCTAATTGCACATCTTTCCATATAGATCTCCTTGCTCTCTTTCAAATTCATGGTCCATATTTTCTTTAGTTGTTTTTGCCTACTTGTTTGTATAGACATATATACTCCTAAATATGTAATTACAACCTATCAGTCTGCATAATATTACTTGTAATAATATTTTCAAGGCTGACTGTTTGGTATTGGTCAACTAATTGATGTGCTCTTACTCTCCAATTCATAACCAGTTGCAAATAATAATTTAGTTTTCTCTAAGTCTCCTTAGGGAAATAAACCGCTCTTCAGGGTAGGTTGCATGCCCAGCAGAAGATGGCCAACAGAAAATAAAAACAATGGCATCTCTGGGGCTTCCTTTTATCCCAATGTCATGTCATGGCTTTTTCTTTATTTTAAATTTTACTTTTTTTTTATCTTAATTGTTCTCAGTTTACCTATAGGTCCTTGTGTATATATTATGGCTTCTAGTTTACTGTTTTGATTAGAATCCTAAGAATCACAAGTGGATGAGTGGGTCCCTGCTTGTTATGGCTTCCTTTATGCTTTTTTCATTCAATAAGTTTGTCTTCTTTTGTCCAATGCTGATGTTTAAGTTCTTCTTATCTTACTTGAATTTATAACGCTGTGTTTTATTTTGTCATCATCCCTTAGAAGTATGATTATTTTCTAAAGAAATAAAGGTGGTGGATTTGGATGAGAGGGGAGGTGTGGTGGAACGGGGAAGAGAAAAGGGAAGAGAAATTCATCAGGACATATTATTTGAGAAAAAAATGTTTTCTATAACAAGAAAAAAATTATAAGAATTAAAATGTGAAATTTATAATACCAATGCTACTATATAATCTAGAGTGCTTATCAATATTTAATTTGCACATTAATTGTAAAATATGGATACACACACACACATACACACACACACACACTCACTTTAATAAAATTACCAAGGACATAAGATCCAAAATTAATTGGCTGAAATCTAAGGTACTTAGTACATATTTAAAATAAATTTAACTTGAGAATCATCATTTTTTTCAAATGGAATACATTTAAATTATTTATAATCTTGTCACTTTATATTCCCCCAATGTCTGTGCACTTCAAAATTCTCTGAGAAACAATCAAAATTACATAAGTAGTAAAAATTATGAGAAAATGTAATTAACTGTTGGCCAATACTGTAGAAATGAGAAACTCAATTAGATTCACAAATGCCCTACCTTTTTCAGAAATGGATAACTAAGGAATACAGAGAAAAACATTAAAGCATAAAAAATTAACCAGAAACGTTATTGAAGTTATTTATATGTGATCTGCACTACAATCAGTTCACAGGAAAGACATCAAAGCAAATGAAGTTTAAGTAAGCTTACAGAAGCTTAGTCACTGCCTATTATGATCCAGAATATGTGTCAATAAAGGGCTTTATTTTTATAGAATTGGAATGACTTCCACATAGGACTAAGAAGCTACAGGTAGATACCATCTAAGGCAATTTACAAGCTTTTTAGTGCCCTTGGGTCTATTTGAAACCAAAGATAAATACTTTATGAACTTTACAGGAATAAATTAAACTTTATACTACTATACTCCCTTCTTTAAATTTTCTAAGTACCTTAATTATGTATAACTGCCTAGGATATGATCAATTTTTATTGAAAGAGATTAGGAAAAAGAATACAGAGATTACTTGTACATCAATATTTTTAATAGAAAACTTGAAAAGTACAAAATGGGAAAATGTTCAACCATTCATTTCTTCCTATATGCTCTTTCTGCTATCAGCAATAGCATATACATTGGACAATTTGTAATTTCTTAGGTATGTTGAATTTGTTTCAAATCAAATATATAATTGACAAATTTTAGGCTATAGACTCAAACTGATTACACATTGTGTGTTCATAGCTGCATTATTTACGCATTTATATGTATCAAGAGACATAAAATTAAAAAATTATACTTTGCAATATTGATATACTAATGAATTTTTGCACAGTTATATAATTCAATATTTCAAGGGAAGTATTTTAACATTTCTGTAGCTGATACTCTAAGCTTGATGGTTCCTTATGTTTGGGGGTGGTTTTTGGTATATTTTCCTCATGTATAGACAATTGGAGAAACAAATTAAAAAGCAAAAAACAAAAAGTGAATGTTTACTACAAAATACTGCCACACCTAAGGGTCAAGGAACAATGGAAGAAGGAATGGAAAAGCTGTAAGAGCCAGAGGATCAGGACTTTTCTGTGAGATTTGTCTTCTAATAACACCAGTACCTAAACCAGCATTGTATCAATACCAAAGCCAAACTGAAAGGAGAAAAGCCCATGAGGCCTCATCCCTACCAAATGAAATACAGGCAATGGAATAAAGGGTGTAGTAGAGGTGGTCCTTACCAGGGAATAGAGTACCAACTGGTTGTTTCATGAAAAATAGCCGTGAAAACAATCTACAAGTGAGATATGGACTTGACACCCTGTATTTAGGAGTATATAACTATATATAAATACCAATATGCATGCAATAACAATTGATGAGAAAAGAGGTCATGAATTTGAAGGAAAGTGGAGAGGGATATATGTCAGGGTCAGAGAGAAGAATGGAAGGGACAAAAGTATTTAAATTATAATTTTAAAAATGATTAACAAAATAAAAATCATAATAGTATATTACAAATAAAATAATTTTGAAAGTACCTTTGATATGTATAATCCAATTTAGCAATATGAAAATTCAGTTTAATATTTCCACATATGAGAAGTATCTACTTGCTTTCTTTATTATCTGATTAATTGATGTATATATAAAATATGTATTTTATTGACACTATTTCCTGAGTTGGAACTATGAAAATTTCTTTGATACTTTCACAACTGTCAAAGAAATAGATACACCTAACATCAAACAATTTCCTTATGTCCATGTGTACGGATGTGGATAACATGGATGTCCATGTGTATATATGTGTATGATATATGTGTATCTCCTGAAAGCACATGATGAGCTCCTACAATATTTTTGAAATATATAACGTATTTATATGTACAACATAATACAACAAATCAATTCAAATTTCTTTCTAAAATTCAACTTCTTAACTAGTTAATGATTTTTCACTTGCCATATTGCATAGTCCCTAGATATCAACATTATATTCTGTTTAGTTAAGGTTGACTGTTGTAAATAATTAGGTGCTATTAAGCATATCTTTCCTTCTGGTGTTTACTTTCATCACTTAGCATACCTTACAACTTAATATACATGATTATAAATGATAGCATTTCCTTCTAGTTTAAAATAATTTCTGCACACATGTATACTATAATTTTTTTCTGCAATGCTCTGCTAATGGAAACATAAATAGCTTCATATGTGGCTACCACAAATAATATTTAAATCAACTTAAGGATGAATATTTCTGATATCTTAAATTTAATACTTTTCTATATACATCATTTGTAAGTAAGCTGTTCTGCATGAAACTTGAGGATTTTTCTTTTTCAAATTTGGTGTAGTAGGTATTTAAAATTTGATGGTGATTCCATTGAATCTGTCCTGATGAGATGGGCATTTTCACAAATGTAATCCTGCCAATTCATCCACATTAAAGGTTTTTCTATCTCTTGGTATTTTTTTCTATTTCTTTTTTCAGAGTTTTAAACTTTTGTTGTAAAATGCTTTCACTTTTTGATTAGACTTATTCCAAGATCTTTTAATTTTTGAAGGTGGCTGTAAGTTGTATTGTTTTGTTATTTATTAGTGGCAATCCTAAACAACAACAATAAAAACAACAAAACTGCTGGAGGTATCAACACCCCATTGTAATAGAGAGTTTACTAATAAAACCAATACAATCTTGGTATAAAACACAGTCAAGAAATAATGGAATATAATTGAGGACCAGGTTGTTAATACACAGTTCTGCAGCCACATTTTTTTTTGACAAAACCAAGCACGAACAAAAAGCCAAAATACACTTTGGACAAAAGGACAAAAGGCAGCATCTTCAAAAATAGTACTGGTAAAAATGAATATGAACAGAAAGAAGAAGAAATTGCATCCTAACTTCTCACCCCATGCAAAACTCAACTCCAGTTGAATTAAGACCTCAGCATAAGAACCAATACCCCAATTTTGGTAAAGTAGAAAGCAGGGAATATATATGAACTTGTTAGAACAAGAAAGCACTTTTTTAACAGAAACCCAACATTGCAGACATTCACACCAACAGTTATAAAAAGGACCTCATAAAGATAAAAGTTTCTCTACAGTCAAGAGCACCATCACTCAAGTGCAAAACCAGTCTACAGCATGGTTAAATATCAGCTATGTAACTGACAGATTGTTAGTATGTAATATATACACATGAAAACTCAGAAAAGTACATATCCTGCCAAAAAGATAAGTCAACTGAAAACTGAATATATAATTATCAAAACACAAAATACAAACAACCCAGGGACACTTAAAAAAAGTTCAAATACATAACTATCCAGGGATTACATATAAAACCTACTTTGAGATTTCATCTTACTCTAGTCAGAATGGCTAAGATACAAAACACAAATGATGAAAAATGCTTGTATTAATGCCAGAAAGGGGATCACTCATTCACTGCTGGTGGAGATTCACACTGGTGTAACAACTATACAAATTTGCTGTGGGGTGACTTTCTCTACGCTGTGAATAAGTGTTGCTATGATTGGTTAATAAAGAAGCTGCTCTGGATGATGGTGAGTCAGGTTATAGCCAGGCAGGAAATGCAAGAGACAGGAAGAAGAAAGGCAGAGGCAGAGGACATGTGAGCCAGCTGCCCAAGGAGCAACATGTAATGGGACACAGTTATAGCTATGGCCACATGGCAATACATGGATTAATAGAAATGGGTTAATTTAAAATATAACAGCTAGCTAGTAAGAAGCCTGAGCCATACAGTTTGTAAATAATATAAGCCTCTGTGTGTTTACTTGGGTCTGAGAGGCTGCAGGACAGCAGGTGAGAAAGATTTATCTGGACCGCAAGGGACCAGGCAGGCCCAGAGAAATCTTCTGACTACATTTTTGGCACCCAGATATGGTAGCAAGAATTTCCACACAAAACCTGAGAAATCTTTAAAAAGAGATTCTAAAATGGAGTCAAAAACTCCTTCTTACTCCATGTCTCCTGTGGGTCACAGTATAGATGATGCTATGGTATACAGCATTTGGGCTTGAGAGCAGCATGGTAGATTCCTGCCATCAGTACACAGAGCTATCTCTAAGCTGTGCAGCACACTGTATGATGGATTTAGCTTTTACTCATACAGAAAAAAAGGATTTATGGGCCAGCTGCATGCTACCTGAAGGCAGCATGGACCCTGAGTTGGTGGGGTAAGCATGACTCTCCTGGGATCTTCCAACCATGTTGGGAACCTGAGGTGGGCAGAGTCAGGAGCCAAGGCTGCTATGTTGGTCCTAGGCAAGCTGCAGTTTGCAATGATCAGAAAATAGATTACAGATACACAAAAGTCAGATTCAGATGGGATAAACTTCTAAATGATTTACAATATGTAAAAATATACATAGGCTTTGAAAAGAGTGAAAAAGGAATACATACAGTTATATAAATAGATAGTTCTAAAAAATAAAGTCTTTAAAGAGACAGTAAAAATGATATAAAAAATAAGCCAAGTAAAGACGGAAATCACACAGAGAATAGTCTGGATTATATTGTCTTTGGGATTTTTAACTTCAGAAAGACATTTGATTGTAAAGACTGCTGAGTTAAACATATATATATATATATATATATATATTTAAATTAAAGATATGTATGATTTATGTCTAAGGACACATTGATTTGGAAAAGAGGTTCTGCTTTTGTTTCCACGGTAGATGAGAACCTATGGATTACTTCCAGGCTAATATGGTTTGATCAGCCAAGACCCACTGAAAAGTCTCCAATGACACCATGGCCCAGATGATCCAACATCCAAAATCAGCTTCAAAGCAACTGGCTGAGATGATCCATCCTCATAGACTACAGCCGAGATTTAACTATAATTATTAATTTTCTCAGGAACCCCATAAGATTACCAGTGCCCCCAACCAGCAGGAAATAGTATGAGAAGCGATGCCCAGATTCCCAAAATACTGTTTATAAATGTTTATTTTTATTTAAAGGGGGTTGATTACAAATGCAATCTCTTTCTATAAAACAAGAGGGAATAGTATAGATATGAAGGATAAAATGGTAGATTATTGAATCTAAATTTAAAGAGCAACAACTTGTTTAAAATGTTTTACATTGCTGTGGATTTTAGTTTATTGATAGAAATTAAAAGTTAATTTTGTTATACTGTATGTATATTTCTACCCTTGTTTAAGGTATTATGTTTATGCAGCCCATTTAAAATTGTGATTTAATTAAGAAATGTAGATTAATAGTAATCTAGGATAATCAAACTTATAGTCATATTAGTTAAGATTTTTGGGTATATAAAGTTATATTTCAATTAGATATGTAATTTCTAAACACTTCAAAGACCTAAAGAATATGGCATTTAAAATGTTTTAAGAACTTAGACTTTCTGCACAATGAGACATGTCTACTCCTGGCAACACCAATATACTTCAAAGAAGATGATGGACATCAAAGAACCTCCATATAGAGTTTGCTTTCCTTATAGCAAAAGTTAGCCATTTGGCCAAGAAACTGTTCATGCCTGGACTGCTTGACAAAACGTTATATCAACTGGACATACAGGACCCATGGAAAAATGACCACTAAATTTTGCCAAAACAAAGCAAGATGGTCCTTCAGGTTCCTGCTTTGCAGAGGAGACTGCCAGATATTCTACAGGACACAGGAAGAAGCAAATAAAACATTCTAGGCCTAAAGGCTAAAGAGGATGCCCCAACATTGCAGAAGAACTTTGGATGACTGTCCAGGCAGTCAGCTGTCTCTGTCATTCTAGATTTTTGGAAGTTTCTTACACTGCTCTTCCTGTTTACTTAGGTAATATTATGTTCTTCTGGGGTCTTTGTTGTAGTTGAAGACTAGATAGTTATAAAGTTTTCCTTAGTTTTGATGAAAGATAAATTAGATATGAAACTTTAGACTCACAAATATAGTATAGATGATAGAATATTTTCTTTAATTTTGCCAAATACAAATAGACTAGATATTGTTAGTATAATTTTTGCTTGATAACTGTTTTATTATATGTAATTTTACAATGTTAATGTTAAAACCTTCCTTTTTGATTAGACAGAAAAGGGGAAATGCTGTGGGGTGTTTTTCTGTGTACTGTGAATATGCATTGCTATGAATGGTTAATAAAGAGGCTGCTCTGGCCTATGGTGAGTCAGGTTATAGCCAGGCGGGAAATCCAAGAGACAGGAAGAAGAAAGGCAGAGGTGGAGGAGATGTGAACTGGCCACCCAAGGAGCAACATGTAATGGGATGCAGGTAAAGCCATGGCCACATGGTAATACATAGTTTAATAGAAATGGGTTAATTTAAGATATAAGAGCTAGCTAGTTAGAAGTCTGAGCTATAGGCCATACTTGGGTCCGAGCAACTGCAGGACATCAGGTGAGAGAGATTTGTCTGGACCAAAGGGGCCAGGCAGGAAGAGAGAAACCTTCCCACTACATAAATCAGTGAAAAAGATTCCCCAAAAAGCTAAATACAGAGTGGTGATATTTTATTTGTGCACCACAATAAAGCTTATCTGAGCATCAGAGGAAAAAGCCAGCCACTATATTAAACATATAGGTCAGGCAGTGGTGGCACATGCCCTTAATCCAAGCATTCAGGAGGCAGAGATTCATCTGGATCTCTGTGAGTTCAAGGCCATACTGGGAACAGAGAAAGGTGTGGTGGCATACACCTTTAATTCCCAGCACTAGTTAACCATAGAGGTCTGGAGGTCTGTACAGACAGACGGAAAGTGATAGAGCTGGGCAAAGAAAGGAAGTGAGATGGCACTGCACAGAAAAGATATAGTCATGAGTATACAGGAAGTAGCTCTCCCTGGAGGCTGAAGAGTAGGTAAAGTGAGGTTGTCTGTGGCTTTTCCTATTCCTTTGATCTCTCAGTTTTCACCCAAATATCTTGCTCTGTTTTTTTTATTATTAAGACTTTTTAGCAATTCATCTTACAATATAGGTCTACCCTATGACTCAACAATACCACTCTTTGTTGTATACATAAAGCTCTTCATAACCCACAGAAAAGATATCTAGTTAAATATGTTCACTGATGCTCTACTCAGAATACCCACAATATGGAAACATAGTAGATATAGATCAACTGATGGGTAGGTTAAGGAAATGTGATATTTTTACCCAGTGGACTATTTTCTTTTCTTTTCTTTTTTTTTTGTTTTTTTGTTTTTTGAGACAGGGTTTCTCTGTGTAGCTTTGAAGTCTGTCTTAGTACGCACTCTCTAGCCCAGGCTGGCCTTAGACTCACAGAGATCTGCCTGCCTCTGCCTCCCGAGTGGTGGGATTAAAGGCATGAGCTACCACCACCCTGCTAATGGACTATTTTCAACTATGGAAAAATACTCTTACTCACAGATAAATGCTTGTGGTTGGAAATAATCATGCTGCATTAGGTCATCTAGACCCAAACAGAAAACCAACATATTCTTTAGTCTGTGTAAGTTAACTTTGAATCTTCAGATATTTGTGCTGCATTTGGAATACTTAATACACATCAGGGAATTATGAAGAGGCCATGTGGAAGGAAATCCAGCTGAGGGGAGTTAGGATACACTAGTATAAATAGTTAAAAGGAAATAATGAAAACGAGATGCTTAAACTTTGGTGGAGAGTGGAGTACAAGGCATAGGACAGAGTATGGGTAGAATAAATTATACTAAATACCTTCATAAAAATGTACAGAAGTCGGGATGTGCTGGCACATGCCTTTAATCCCAGCATTCAGGAGGCAGAGGCAGATGGATCTTTGTGATTTCAAGGCCAGCCAGGTCTACAGACCAAGTTTCAGGATAGGCTTCAAAGCTACACAGAGAAACCCTGCCTCGGAAAAAAAAAAAAAAACCTTCCAAAAAAAAAATAAAGAAAAATATACTACTAAAGAAATTTACATATATATGTGTATACATATTTACACATGTGTATATGCATATACCCATAAATGTATGTATGCATATATATCCACATATTAAGATGTATGTTAAAATGAAGTCACTCCATAACATTTCAATACTACTCCTACTAGAAACCAGAAGCTAACATATAAAAAGCCCAATGCCAGAAATGGATTACATTTTTTGGAGTTGATTGACAATGAGGTCACATAGACCCCTTAGCTTCCACAAGATGAAGGTTATTTTGTAAGTTATCATAGGATAAAGGTAATGATCAATTATAACCAGCCATAACTCTGAGAGATCCAACAATGACTGACTTGTCAACATATATCCACTGGTGCAATAGAGGATTGATCCTAATTAGAGTAACTCACTACTTTGTGATTGGATTTAAGTATTACTCCACCAGATGAAATGTTTACCAGGTACTATTATTTGGGCCAGAAATTATGGTTAAGATAACATGATTTAGTGGAGAACTATTATAATAGTGCCAAATGGATATAGTATTAAATCTATTTCTAATAACTCATCATATCTATAGACTATTGTATCACTCAGTCCTCATGTGAGAAGATTCTATTTGCAGTAGATGGTGAATAGACCCACAAATGGCCATTGTGCAGACAGTAAGGACTTCAGAATACAAACCTCTGAAATCAGAAAAAAAAATCCAAATACAAAGAGATGAATCTGACATACAATACCAGCCCTAACTTTGCAGTGACCTGCAGTTGCTATCTATTGAGAAAAGAAGGATCAGTTTCTCTGAGAGAATTTCTCCTGTTGAGGTGACCACTTTCCAGTGGAAGAGCACACATCCAAAAACATTTTGGGCAGCACAAACTTGTCTTGAAGAATCTAGCAAAAAGATACAAAGTTGAGTTGATAATGAATGGGTGGTGGATTTGGAAAGAGATGAAGAAGAATATAATCAAAACATAGACAAAAGTTAAACTGTCAAAGAACTATGAAAACAGGAGTATGTTTCATGTATCACATGGAAATTCTGCTTGACATAAGTCACTGTGCCAACATGGTTTGTAAAATTTTACACAACTGCAAACAGAATACAAAATTCAAGTATTTTTGTATGTTTACCAACACTGTTCTTCATTGTGTATACTTTTGTTCTTTAACCCCTCCTATAGTGTATGAGATGATAACTAAGCTCATCATAAATGAATAATTACAAAGATTTCACTACAATTTTCTTAAGAGTTCTAATTTTCTGATAATTCATGACACTAAGCCTGTTTTCTGTACCTATGAACTATTTGTTTTATTCCTTAGAACAATATCTCTCACAGTACTTGGTTCATTTTAACAGAACTATATTTAGCATTATTTACTACATAATTGTAGGAATTCCTTAAATAGATTGAAATTCTACCAGTCCTCATATCCATGATTTGAAAGCTGATTTTCCCATTCTGTTAGGTGCCTATCAATTTTTAATTGTTTTATTTTCCTAAGTAGGACTTTATGGTGATATTTTCTTTTGTAATAGATAATAGAATTATTTTCTCTGAATTTGTTAAATACAAATAGATTAGGCATTGTTTAGGTATTTATTACTTGTATATATTGTATATAGTTATTGTACTTCTGTATATAGTTTTTCTTATGTTAGTTATAAGCATTTTCCTTTTTTCTTTTTATTAAAATAGGGGGAAATATGGTAATATTTTCTTTTGTAATTAAATTTTATTTATAGGTTAATAAATAAAGTTGCCTGGGGGTCAGAGCTATTAGCAAGCCATAGGAAAGCAGGGCAGTGGTGGTGTACGCTTGTGATCACAGCACTTGGTAGACAGAGCTAGGTAAGTCTCTGTGTGTTCAGGGATACAGCCAGCATTGGATACACATGCCTTTAATCTCAATACCAACCATAGAACACCTGGAGGTCTATACAAACAGGCTGTGATGAGGCAGTCCTGTGGTTGGGTTTACAAACAATGAGAAGGCAGAACAGAGACTATATAAAGACTTTAACACAGGAAGTAGCGGCTCCTTTGGAGAGGTAGGACCACTGCAGAAGGAAGGGTAAGGTTTTAGCTCTTAGCTCTGACCTCTTGGCTTTCTTCTTTGCATTGGTTCTGTGTTTCTTATTTATAAGACGGTTGGTTACATCTACAGGACTTTGTCATTGATTTGCATGCTTTTCTTTTAGAGTATAAAAATGTCAGTTTAATAATGGTAATTTTTATTGGCCTACATTCTTTGTAGATTGATGATATTTTTTATGCTTCATATGGATATTTTCTTGTAGTGTATTGTGTACTTGGTCCATATAGTTGCATGTCCTTCTCTTTTTCAATTCTTAACAATTACAAAATGGGTTTTTCTGAATATTTCTTTCATATTTTAAAGTCATATAAACATGCATGATTTTATGTGTACATATAAATATATCCTAGAAGAGACAAATGGAAGCTGATGTTTGTGTCTCTATTTCTTAATTGACTTAATAACATCAGCTAAGTTTGCATTCATTTTCCTACAAATTACATAATTTTATGTTTTCTAGCCTTTGATGTGTGCATTTGTCTTAAATTTAAAGTACAAATAAGATGATCCTTTTTAAATCTAATTTACTAATCCATGATATTATGAGATCATTAATATTCAAGGCTATTAGCAGAAATCTTTCACTAATTTCTGCTATTTGGTCAATATTATAGCTTGTCATATTTTTCTGTTCCTTGTATGGTAATTATTCTAGCAGGGTTGATTTTTCCCACAGCTTCCTGTGTGTTTTTAAGTTCATCATCTTTGTTCTCTCCTTTGCCATCCTGGGTAGTTTTGTCTTTCCATTTAATGCATATGATCCATAAATATCAAAAATATATTTTAATAAATCGGTAGTATCCTATAATAGCTGTGCAAATAAATGAAGACAGGAAACCTAGTAAACTAAAACCAATGACACACTAAAAAGAATGTACACAATTGCCTGGTAGGATTCACACAAGCGTATGGGTAACATCATATTCATAAAAATGTCAAGATTTCTTCTAAAATTAGGAACATTGTAGGAATAACTACTTTCATTAATTCTATTCATCATATCACTGAATGCCTAGTCAAAACAGCCTGGAAAGAAGATGCGATGGACCATAATTAAAAATAAAAAATAATACTCTCTAGTTATAAATATATTGATTCCATATATGAAAATATCCCCAAGGCTAGGGAGAAGGTCAAAGAGATGTATGAGCAAGCAAGAGGGTTAGAGTTTATATCTCTAAACCCCATTTAAATGTAAGGTAGCTACAGTCCACCTATAATTTCTACCATTTAAGAAGATGACAGTAAAACCCTAGACCAAGGACACACACATGCACACACATACACACACACACACACACATACACACACATATACACACACAGTTTGCATTCACACACATATTTTATATGTAAGTGCAAAAGAAAATTATGTGTTTACATAACGTGAATAAAACAAGTGTTTCAGTTTTATATTTTGATTTATACTAAAGTAATCATTATTAATTAAACATAAAGAAATTAAAAAATAAAACCTAAAGACTATAAATTTAGTATGCTTATTTGCACATTTTGAAACAACATTCCTTTAGGATTATGTTTCTTTATCTCAACAGTCTTTTCATCTTTAACAAAATATGGTTAAGTTATTGGCTCATACTCAGATTCTCAGTATGGCTGCCTCCCAATAAAGCACTCAGTGGTCTTTCCTTCTGCTTTAATCACTGAAAACTGATACATTATAAAAGACATTTTAAGCTTGTCCTAAGAAAAGGAAAGCATTTTTATATAATTTATATATTTAATGACTAATGCACATTATGAGATAAATATTGACACAAGAGGGAGAAAGAATAAATAAAAGTCCTGTGAATTTCCAAACATGGCCTTCATGACGCTGCAGGAAGCACTGTGTCATTAATCACTGAATAGTCTGGTAAATACTTGCCTAATGAGTAATAACCAGAGATGCTACTGATCAGCCTCTTTAAATGTTCATTATAATGACAAGATCAAACTAGAAAAAAAAAACGAAACATATTACAAAGACAAGAATGAGTAATTTAATGTCTACTTTTATGAAACACATAGCTGTTTGGGTGGAATTTAATTATCATTAAAATGTAATTATGATAAAAAGCATATTTTCTTGAGAACTCCAAATTATTTTTGTTCGCTTATACTTTCTTAGAAAACAAAATGCATAAAACTCAGATTAAGTCACAAATATTATAACAAGAAAAATATCAGCTGAAAATTTTCCAAGCAACTTGAGGGGATCTTTATCCAGGTTTTGCTTAAACATCCTTGTCATTCATGTTGCAAATATGATTTAAACTAGTGATGCCAATTTACCCTTGAGTGTGACCAAGTAATTTACAGATTGATGGGAATTATTGTAAGCCACAGGGGTAAATTTAGAGAAAAGTGATATACTAAAATAACTTACAAGCATTCATTTATTTATTTCATTTAAATTATGCTAACTGTGTTCCATATTGTAAAAGTTGATTAATTTATCAAGCCATGATATAGTGCAATGGTTCTCTGTGGGTAGCAGCCACTTTGGCGAGGGTTTATCTCCAAAAATATTTACATTATGATTCATAAAAGTAGCAAAATTACAGTTATGAAATAGCAATAAAAACAAATTTATGGTTGGGGGTAACTGTATTAAAAGAGGAACTGTATTAAAAAGTTGCAGCATTAGGAAGGTTGAGAACCACTGGTAAAGTGCCCTCATGATAAGACTGTTGAGCAACTATGACTTCTTAGGATATATTTTGGATCATACGAAATAATTTGGGATGGATTGCACAATGTTTGTGAAAGTAGACAGTAAGGCTGCAGAGACAACAATGTAAATCATAAGTTAACTAATGGGATAGATGAAAGTATAGAATTGGTTTGCCATGAAGGATATGCAAAGGTTAAATTTTAGCAAATTTAATTAGACTGCTACCTAAGATAATTAAAAATTATTAGAAAAAGGTCACCAGAAATTATTTCCAAGAAAAATGTTAGCACTACTCTTTTTTATTTGAAAATTTATTACAGTGGATTTCTGAACAATAATGTGAGGATTTTTTTTACCTTTTTATTTTACTTGGAGTGATTGCCTCTTCAATTACTCTGACTGCAAAAAATACTCTATTTTTTGCTTTATGTTTATATTCATTTTAAAATATTTGAGTGAATGTTCATGTAAGTATGAGATTACCTGTGAAGCAGAATTCTGAATGCAATGTGGATAATTCACTGTGCATATCAGATGACCAAATAAGAATTCCATGACCTATATGATTATAATCATATTATTAAGTTAGTACCATAGTTGATGAAGCAGTTAGGGCTCCATTGTGCCAATACTCAATGCTCATTTCCCCACACTCTTGGTCCCCTTGAAAAATCTCAGACAGGTTTTATTCCTATTCCTCATGGTAGGTGATGACTCTGGTGTTTGTTGGGAATAGAGGCAAATACACAACCGTGTAGCTCTGCCTGTCAAAGACGAGAAGAATTCTCCAAGTGTGTGTTTTCACTCTAAACCCATTTCTTGTCCTGCAGTTCCTCTAAACCAAGCTTTTTTGAGTTTAGGTGTAAAAATCACTAAGCTTTTGCTTCCCTTTGATGGTTAATTCTTCAACCACTTACTATGCTTCCAAAATTGTTCACATACTTAATTATTGATTATCACTCAATATTTAACCATGATTTTCAATACTAGATTCATTTTTGATTTTTGATGTTGCTTGAATGAATGTAATCTTAAAAATTATTAGTTTAAACATGAGTAATTAGAACTATGTATATATGATATTTTGAAATATTCAGTGTGTTGACAAAAAACTAAACACAAATCACTGCTGCCATAAACAGGGGAATCATTCCTAAAAGTTAGATTCTCCAAGTTGTATTATTCAGCATATCTAAGTGGTGTAATTTAATAATGCATTACAGGTATAAAACCATGGACAATCGCATAATAATTAATAGAATTTTACATGTTTCACTGATTTCAATTTCTAGAACTCATTGTGCATTGCTCATGATGTCTGTCTAAATCAATAGAAACCTAAAGCATCTACCAGGAAAGGACATGAAATTTTGGATGGCACTGTGGTAACTAGATTTTAAAATCAAGTTCTCCATTGTATTTATCCCGTTTGTGTACTATCACTATACTTTGAACTTGGAGTAAAAAGTTGATGTTTATAATATATACATATGAATATCCTTCAAATTTGAGCTTGGTGACTTAGCCAAGACAAAAAAAGGAATTGCTGATAGATTTCAATTTAATGAAAAAGCTGATGTAAATTATGACTCAATATTATGCATGGTATAAGAAATGTGTGCTGTGAAAAACAGTTTCTAGGCTATTCATTTTAGTTTTGGTGATGGTAGATATTTTTACATTCTAGAGAAACATAAATATTTCTAGAAGTTTCATAAGTCAGTTCATAGGTTGTATGTTATCTCTAGCTGCAGTATTTTTTTCCCTTTGGAATGAAGCAAGCCAACATACAGATATTAAAGCTACAGTAAATGATACACAGAGACACAGATAGTAATTACTCACACATGGACTAAATGTAGAGGCTTCGTTAATATTATTACTATGTATCAAATTCTACAACTAAATTAATTTTGAAAGCCTTACTAAAAGTAAGTAGGAAACAAAATGTCTCTTCCCTCTGCATATAATACAATGATACCACATAGAAAACAGAAGTTGAACATTGCAATTGTGAAAGAGTTATTTCCCATATTTTATTCAACAACTTACAAAGATCCATTGCTAGTAAATGTCTGATACTTTAATTTGTAAACTCTGCAAGCCTTCACTTAGAGCAAACTCCAGAAAAAAAATAGTTCTTGAGATTCTGGTGAAATTAAATGTTTTATATATGTATTAAGAAGTAAATATAGCTGAGATATTAAAGATAGAAATCTATAATGGAATAGACATCTTAAAATCTAACTTTAAATGGTCATGAAACTAATTATAGTCATTGTCTTAATAATTTCATCTAAACTTATGACTTCCAAGTTCACTAAAACAGAAGGTCTTTCCAGGCTAAGCAATGAATTTCACACACTGGGGACATGGAATAACTCTTGCTGAATTCAGATCTGAAGTATAACATTTTATTTCGCAGTGCTATATCAATCTTTTTCTTTTAAATCTTTAGGACCTTGTCACTAACAAACTCCCTTAAAACTTTCCTCTGTCCTCAACTCAATAAAACTTCATGTTTAAATAACATATAGCTGTCTGTGCTACACTCCGAGACAAGTCTTGCTCCCACTGTTAGGAATCCCATGAGTAGACAAAGCCACACAACTGTCACATATATGTAGAGTGCCTAGACCAGTCTCATGCAGGCTCCCTGGTTGTCTTTTCAGGCTCTGTGAGCCCCTATGAGCCCAGGTTAGTTGATTCTGTGAGTTTTCTTATGTTGTGCTTGACCACTCCCCTCTGGTTCCTAACAATCCTTTCTCCCAATCTTCTGCAGGATTCCCTGAGCTTTCCCTAATGTTTGGCTGTGGGTTTCCGCATCAGCTTCCATCAGTTACTAGAAGGATCACTAGAGAGGGATGAGCAGGTAGTCAGTGTTGTCAATGGGAAAATGAGAAATATGGGGAGGGTTCTATTTCTGAGGAAGGGAAGGGGAAAACAGTAAGAGGAGGGATAAACAATAGTAAGTATTATGAAAATTTTATAGAGAGTCATACTCATTTATCTTTCTCTCAAATTTATATATATATATATACTATCTCAAAGTACTACATATATTGAAGTTACTACAATATTCCATTAGAGGAGCTAATGCTTCCCCCTAAAGCTGTAGTCAACCAGACAAAATCCCCAGTATTAGGCATGACAAACTTCCTTTCTATCTGTAGATCAGGAGAGTCCAAGAGACCCCAAATTATATAGCCTATTGCCGTTGTCCTTGGTTGCCTCCCAGAATTTGAAAGCAAGTCCCTATTGCAGCAGACACAAACACTATAGACATAGACCTTGGAGGAACCAAGCAGGAACTTACCTGAAATCGTCCTGGGGAATTAGCTCTCTCATGCTGGAAGGTACTATGTAAGCTGATAAATGCAACTGATTTCTTTATAGCCAGCTTTGACACCTACAAACACAAAGGTCACCGATGTGGAAATCTGTCTCCAAAGGTATAATAATGACACACATCTGGATAGTAACCAACTGTTGTCTAATTAGTAATCAGGTCAAATAGTGGGGATAATTATCGTCTGGTCCTATAAACCTATCCACCAAACCGCAATTTGTGAAGCCATCGAACCTAGAGGAGAGCCTACCATCGCTACTTTCCTAAACCAGAACAAATTTTACCCGCATTCTAAATAGTTATTATTAAACACACAAATAATTGTAGGTCCCACACCATGTCAAAAAGGTTTCCTTTTGTAGCAGACAGTACCATTAAACAAATCACAGATTGCCTCAATATATAAAATAACTGACTGTGGGTGCACAGCCCTTATTAATTTATCTACAACACAAGACATACTTATAAAGCTCAGGGAAGATAAAAAAAAATGAGCAGAAAGAAAGATCTTCAGAGCTAGAAAACTGAGAAGTTTCCTTTGAGTTTGTATCCTCCACATTGAACAGGGAAGCTGCACCCACAGAATCTTAACCATAAGGTAGCCTAGACTAAATAATGAAAATACCATCTGACATGTCAAAAAGGATGGAGAAAGTCTTATATCTAGGGTCCTATCCTTAGATGGAGGACAGTCAATTAGTGATTGCCGAGAAGGAGAAATTATATTTGCTTTAAGATGAAGGCATCGGCCCCTTAATTGTATCTAATACAAAGGAGCCATCCCAAAACTTATGCACATAAGAAACACTAATTGATTCAGATTGTATTTATGTATTATTGTATATGCACCATGAAATAATAATTTAAAATTTTGAAAAAGGAAAAAATATAAAAAATAGAGATAATATATAAAGGTACAAGGAGGGTTGTGTGATAGAGTAAGGAGAAGAGTGGGAGGAGAGAGCAGGATATGGAAATAGGGGATTGGAAAAGATCAGACTATATTATAAACAAATACAAAATGTCATAAGAAAATTCAGTTTGTACAGTTGAAAATGTTAAAACAAAAAATAAGTAAATAATTTAAAATAAAAAACAATGCACAAGAGATTAACTATCAAATAAACTTGTTATCAAATAAATCTGAATGACTTAACACTTCTCTTTTTTTCTTTCTGAATATATCGATATATATGTGTATGCACACACATTTTCTGGAAAATGAGACAGGAGAAACCATAGGCCATAAGGAACAACTATGGTAAATTTTACATAAATTTATAAGAAAACATTTTTACAAAAATCAATGGAAAACATTAGTCTTTGTTATGTGAAAACTATATATGACATTATTAACTGTCTACCAGAAGTTATGTTAGAATTTGCTGCTTAATTGTTTACTTGACATATGTTTCTTTAAATGATGCTTTCAAATTTGAACAAGGACATTGGAGTCCCTCTATTCAAAAAGTTCAAGCAGAATTCTTGCATGTTTTAATATTTTATACATTTTCAATCACTGTTTGCATCCTTTTGTTGGCTTAGATTTCTGTGGCAGAAAGAAATGTATACTAACAAAACTGTGCTGAATTGAAATCAAAGTATTTTGTTAATATGATATGTAACATGTTTTGTTTATCACTCAGCTTTTTAAAAACGTATTTAATTGTGTGTATATGTTGGGTAGGGGTGTTGTGCACATGTGTGAAATACATTCAGAAACTAGAGAAGGCATAACGTTTCCTGAGCCTGGAGTTAAAGGTGGCTGTAGGCCACCGAGCATGAGTTATGGGAACAGCAAGGACAGCCCTCCACAAGAGAAGAAGTGATTTTGACCACAAAACATTCTGCTTACCCCCCATTAGGTCATTTATAATGAATATGGGCTCTTAAAATATTTTCATATGTTTTAAATTCTTGGATAAGTGAAATATTTAAACCGTTCCAATAAAAATTTAGTAGTTATACAGATTAGTGCCACAACAAATAATATTTTCATAGTCAAATATATTATAAAATAGTATTGATTTTTAAAGTACTTGTGAGAAACTATCAGAAATATATAGAACATCTATATAAAGAGAATTTTGAATATATATATAAGGTAAATCAATGAGAAATGTGAGATACTACTCACTCGGTAAAATAACGATGTCAATGAATACTTACAAATGTATAAATACTTTCTTTTATCAGTACAATACATTGTTTTGGATGTCAACTAATCAAAGTTACCTCAAGTGAAATTTGAGCTAAAAAAACATCAATAGTATATTTTTGGATTAAAACACTTTTGATTCCTGGGTCCTTTAGGAAACATTTAACTTGGAGAAAGCATCCTGAGGAAGTCTTAAATGGTAACATTTTTCTATTAAAATAATTTGCATTAATCAGAAGCTCTCGATATTAACTCATAGATACCTTAGATATGGCAATAATCAGTGATATTGTCAATGTACAGACAAGGAAATGAATCATTATTAGACAGAAATATAGCATGGAAATGTTTGACTTGCTTTTCTTATTTCTCTCACCAATCTGACAAAAAGCAACTTAAGGAAGGAAGAACAGATTTGGTTTCATGGTTTCAAGGATATGCAGGCAATCATACCAGGAAGGACACAGAGCAGGGGCCCAAGTGTGGCTGTTCACATTGCTTCAGGAGGCAGGAGGCAGCGACCGGTGGCTATGATTTTACAATCTTCCATTAATGTTCAATGTCTTTGTGGAAAGTTGTGCCTCCTAAAATTTCCTCTGTCATCCAAATTTTCTTGTACACCAAAAACATAGATCAAATTTCCCCAAATCCAAAGAAATAGCCAATAAAAGGAAAAAAAAGTGTTCTAATAAGTAACTGTCTTTCCTGGTGATATATGGGACACAGCACAGTGGATATTAAGGAATTTTAGGGAAATGTTCTTACCATTTAGGAAAAGCAAGTAGAGCTTTTAGTGGGACATGCCTGCAATCCTTGACAGCACGAGCCAGTGGGATTTAAAATTAATGGCTTCCGGGGACAGAGTGAGATTGAGACTAGCCTGGACATTCCATCTTTAAATAAGTAAAAAGAATAAGAAAAATATTGCAAATATAGACTTTTCCCAGTATACTTGTTGTCCACAGTTCAACCCCTGGCAGCATAAAAATCGAAACAAAAAACACGGAAATTCAAAGGCATAAAAAAGGGCTGACTTTCTTTAGATGGCAGAGTGTTGCCTAGCATTCAGAATCACTGGAGTTTGTCCTCACCATAGTAATTTTCAAGTACATAAATAACTTCTTATTGTGTACTTATAATACATTATACTTTACTCTCAAAATGAATGTTTTGAAACATTAGATAAGATGAACTTGCATAGCACAGTGTCCATGAAATGTTATTTAGAATTATTTTAGAAAATTAAAATAACTTGAATCCTCAGCATAATTCCTACTATATTTTCTATATTTATGCAGATATTTAACTCATAATAAATGCTATGTAGTCAATAATAAAATATAGTAAAATATTCCATATTGAAATGTAGTGAGCTGCAGTAAGAACATGAGCAAAGGGACAAAATTAATATGAAAAATTAAACCAAAATACATACATTTTGAAGTTAAATTTATGAATAATTGCATGTCTCTACAAGCAGAAATTTAACACTGTAAACATCAAGAATAAATGTTAAGGGATACTGATAATTATTCAAGTAGTATGTTGAATATCAATAGATGAGAAAAAGAAAATCAACAGCCACAAATCATAAGATGTATAAGAGAGTGGTTTTTTTCCCTACTGGGAACATGGATAATAATACAAGCAATTCCAGTCGTCTGACTGTGCGACCCCTCAACTCATAATTTAAATTCTAAACATCAAGGTGATGGTTTTGGAAAATATTCTGAATACAAATGAACACAATCTTTCCTTTTACAGGAGATACCAGAGTAAGTCCTTTGACTTTCTTGCCATAAGATAAACATTTGTAAATTGACTGCAGTGAGCAGTTAGCAGACATAAAATCTACTGAGTGCTGAATCTTTGGTTTTTTGGCTTCTGGACTGAATAAATTCTGATGTTTACATGCCATCTGTTTTTGAAGTTTTGTTATACCAATTAGCAAGATCTAAGGAACAATTCTTTTAAGGATTGGATAGAACAAAGCTAAACACAAGTTACCTTTAATACATTCAACTGCCAGATAGGGCTTTACTTTCAGTATGGGTGAACCTGGAGGAACTTGTAAGAAAAATGATCCAAATACACAGCAAACATCAGTTATGCTATAACCTCATTTTCATAAAGAATCTAAAAATTATGAACTCATAAATGGAAAATAAAAGGCTGGTTTTAGAGCTCATGAGGAGAGAGGAAGCAAAGATGTTTTTTCTGCATTTAGTCTTACTATAAGAGTGCACATTTAGTATTGATAATTTGAACTATAGATGTATACCTTAAATCTGAGGTCTGAATTTATTTTTTTAATGTTATGTGTCATTTTTTCCCTCTAGGTCAAAAGGAAGTTTAGCCAAAGCTGACTTTCAAGCAAACGTCATGATTCAGTGAAACATGCATTTGTCTTTTGCAAACCACATAAAATAATGTTGCTGCCATGTTTATACAGAAAATTATTTCTTAAGTTTCAGGAGTTGTTTCATCAACAAATTTCTCCAACATCATCTATTGTGTGAAGATTTCAGAAGATTTAACTGCATGCTAATGATACTTTCAGTTATTTTTAAATACACATAAATGCAGAAGGAAATAAGCACCATCATGCAGGATAATTAAAAGTACTAAACAAAATCAAGGCCATTCTTTAAATGTCTTTTAAATCTTCCTCATTAATCACTTGTTTTTCAGATGTAAATCTTCTAAGCAACGTTTCACTAACTGCTGTGTTCAAAACTCTTAATATTATTCTTACTCACTACTTCTGAAAGAAAAGCCAGGAATTAAGACTTAGTGGATGTAGTTACTTGGAAGTGATGCCAAGAACAGAAGTATGCATGTGCTAAGAATAAGAATGCACATGACTGAATGCCACTGCAAGGGTGTCCTGTGCAATTTGATGTTGTGGGTTGTGTGAGTTCTCTTGGATCTGCAATAATGGCTGGGCTGTGTATTCATGTGATGCTCCAGGTCTATTGAGAATTCCCACTAGTAGTGGCATCTTCTTTAGGCAGATAAAATTTAGCAACTCATGCAGGCTCCCCAGCTATCAGTCCAGAATGTGAGTGAAAGCTTGATGTGTTTGTGGGTCCCCTGGCAATGACACCAGGACTACTGGCTTCTTAGACCCCATTCCCTGTGGTGCAATGCCTTACTCAGCCTTGATGCAGTGGGGAGGGGCTAGGCCCAGCCCCAACATGGTATGACAGCCTATGTTGACTACCCAAGGGAGGCCTTGCCCTCTATGAGGAGGGGATGCAGGTGGGAAGCAGGTAGGTGGGCGGGGGGAGCAGGAGAAGAGGAGGGAGGAGTAACAGGGATTGGTATATAAAAGGAAAGAAAATAATTAATAAAAAATTATATAGAAAAAGAAAATTACTCATAAGATATAAACTTTAATTTTAAAGAAAAAAATTTAGCCACCCTTGAGAATACAGTGTATATTATGCAGATAAGGAAAAAAAAACAATAGAGATATGGTGAAAGACACTCCATGGGAGCAGATAATGGAAATACAAAGTGAGTTTTAATACACATCACATATTTTAACAGCTGGGGCTGAAGTTGATTTTGGAATGGGCATATTTAATATAGCCATTAAAAGTCTCTGTCGCCCGGCGGTGGTGGCGCACGCCTTTAATCCCAGCACTCGGGAGGCAGAGGCAGGTGGATCTCTGTGAGTTCGAGGCCAGCCTGGGCTATCAAGTGAGTCCCAGGAAAGGCGCAAAGCTACACAGAGAAACCCTGTCTCGAAAAACCAAAAAAAAAAAGTCTCTGTCATATCTACAAACAGAAAATAATTGAAGTTAGGCCAATGTGAGAACACAGAAATCTAGAGCATCCTGTGGAAAAGTGGAAGAGTAAAGGAATGTGAAAGGCATTCAGTTGTAACACTGTGTTATGACATGTACAGAGACCTGTGTTTCATTTTTTACATTTAAGAAATTAATTAATTATAAAAATTGCTGTAGTACATCACGTAAAATTGTTACAAAATAAAGGATTTAAATATTAATGACTATGTTTTCTAGTTCAGTAATCATATTTAACATTATAGTCAGATGATTTTTTAATGTGCTGAAGAAAGGAATCAAAATCTAGTGTGTTAAAACAGTGCATTATCTCTCCGTTCTGCAGAGCCGAAAGTTTGATCTCTCTTATACTGTGTTACTCTCCACACCTCAAAGAACCATCTAGTGTTCCCAGAGACAACAGGAAAATCTGTGTGTTTAGCTGTTTCCTGCTGGTGCTTATTTACCTACGGTATCCAATCCACTGCTCACTTTTATATCCAGCTGTTACAGCATCTGGTTTCCTCATTTGAGCTCTGCTTCTGTTCTCAGAAACACTCTTTCTCACTTGAACATTCCTCCCTGTTATAAGGACCCTAGTGAAAGCATTTAGACAATATGACCACAATAGCATTTTAAGACCATCTCAAAATTCTTAACTTTTTACTTTTGAGACATCTATTTCTGAATGTGATGCAATGTGTTTGCATTTGCCTTGATTTTGAGGTGCACCCTGTTAGGAGGATGTTATTGACTCTAAAATATCTGGATGGTTTCAAAGCAACAATATGAACTCAAGGAAGACTGTACAATTAAATAGATAAACAAAATATAGCTATTTCTACACAGCCTTGTGTTCTATGAAACTTGCAGATAGTTCTGGACTTATCTGCAAGGCTTCTAAGTTTTTCAAGGCAAACTTTGCATGTGATATAAACATCTAAAAATGCAAATAAGCAGCAAAGTAAGAATGAATCATTACTCCAAATCTACATAGCGATTCTCCTTAATGATAATAGCTTATTCGTTCCCTTGAAATCTGTGTTAGGGCATAAAACTTCACGTGAAATATACTTTAAAACACTGAAAGATCAGTCTTGTATTGTTATTGAGAGAAACTGTATCATTTATTCAACTACAATCATCCTAAAGTAACACATACCATGTTTAATATAATGAATGCTATTTTAACATATTTACTATAGTTTTACGTGAAGTATGGAGAAATTATTATTGCCATTCATTAACTAGACATTAAAATAATATAAGGACAAAACGCCCTTAAATAGAGGATACATCAGTCTGATCATCATGTTAAATGATCTGAAAGCACAATTTTTAGTCGATTTTCATAGAAAGCTTGTGATGTACTCTGGAATTTTTTCAAAGCATCTGCACCACAGAGAAATCTACCCTAGTAATTCTGTATGTCTCAGATAAGTTTGGAGAAATTATGTTCTCCTGGGGTTCTTGTAACATCCTCTTGATCAGCAAGTGTTTTGTGAGCCCCCCATGTAATTAAATCAATGAATATTAATAAGCTTGATATTCTGTATGATTTCCTGTTTTTGACCAAAGTAGTAGTGTTTTGAGATTCTATTTGTCATGTCCAACATAGAGGAACCAGCTTCAACACAGAAAGTCTTCTAACATTTTTCAAAATTCATCAGTAAATCTGCATATGAGACCTATTTTATCAGCAAATTTAAGGGTCTCAAATGGGATTTGATGAGGAAAATATTTTGCATCCTGCCATTTACTGGAATATACACCACACATATACACCAAACAAATGAATACACACATACATACACAATCATTCCTCTACTTATTAAGTGTACTTTATCATTAAGTATTATCCAATAAATTCCAATAAAGTTGTAGATAAAAGTAATACACACTCTATTTGATGGCAAGCAGAAACCATGCTTTTTATAAAACCACAAAAATAAGTAGCAATTATATGACTTTAAAAATTCTTCGTTCTACACATGAAAAATAGAAAAATTCAAAACTTAACTTTAAAAATACTATGAAGACCTATAAAGTCCTATTGTTATTGAAAATGTACACACCTTCATGAAATCAAAACATTCCCACTTTTACACACCAAACCCTCCATACACATAAGAAAACAAAGTATGTCCAGACTCCAAACTTTCCTATTGCTTCAATTAAATTGCTGAAAACTATATTCCAACTTATACCAGCATGAATTAATTGTAGTTAAATAATAAGCACTCTGGGTTCTGGCTTTATAAGCTTTGGAATAATTCAGACTGAAGTTTCTTGTTCTTAAAATCTATCTTATTTAAAAAGATGTGATTATCTAATTCAAGGAATCCTAAGTTTAATGATAAAAGACCAGACGACTATTTAACAAAAGTATTTGTAGTATTTTCAAAAAACTAAAATAATCAAAGTATATACAATTATATAACTACAAACTGATTTTCAGGATATAAGCAGTAATGTTAGCCTCGTCACATATGACACTGAGAGCTTTAATGGTGGGTCAATTATTTGATTCCTCACAGGAAACATCGAAAGTTAACTTTGCTCATTGTTTTTCCTATTATTCTCAAATATTTAAGAAATAATACTTTGTTAGGAAAGTACATTAAAATAAATAGTATTGCAAAATATTGTATGTTGCTGTCTCTAGAACTATGATGTTAATTTATATAACTTATTTTAATATACAGAGTAGAAGAAAAGCCTTTGTTTAAATATCTCTGGGAAAGCTATTTCAAGTCAGGCTCCATTACATCTTGAAGGACATACTGCAAATTACTAGACAGAAGAATGTACACACCTCACCGTGAAATGGTTTCAGTTACAGTCGCAAATGAATAAGCAGGATGACTTTTATGTTCAAATACTTCTTGTAAGTATGAGCCCACTTTCTTAATATACACAGACTTCACTTGTTTACTATGAAACTGTTAGAACGACTGTAGAGTTGTGTATTACTATCCTATGTTTATGTTAGGTATAAATGGCATATAATTGTTTATTATCTCAGAGAATCAGAAGCACATCAAAATTATGTTTCAGATTTTGATTTGATGCATTTAAAATGTTATATGTAATCCTTTACCATGAAGGTTATTTGATTGTACAGATCATGTTTTCAAAGAAAGAAATCATGGAAACAACACCTTTCACAATCGTGTCCCATAACATAGAATATCTTGGGGTAACTCAACTAAAACTGGATCAAAGACTTCCACGTGAATCCAAAATACAAAACCAAGTAGATTATAAAGTGGGGAATAGCTTTGAACTCATTGATACAGGAAATGACTTTCTAAACATAACAACATTAGGACTGGCACTAAGAACGACAATTAATAAATGGGACCTCATGACACTGAGAACCTTCTGCACAGCAAAGAGCATCATTAAAGCAGCAGGTTACAGAATGGGCAAATATTTTTTTTAATCAACTATACATGTGATAGAGGGATAATATCAAAAATATGTAAAGAACATAAAACTGGATATCAAGAAAACACATAAACCCATTATCTATGGTTATAGATCTAAACAGAGTAATTATATATATTCTGTTTAGATCTATAGCCATATATATGACTGAGAAACACTGATAGTTCTACATCTTCAGCCATCAGGAAAATGTAAATCAAAACTGTTACTTTGAGAAATGGCTAAGATCAACAGAACCATGACAACTCATTCCATGGAAGATATGGAGTAAGGGAAACAATCATCCATTTCTGGTGAGAATAGATAATGAAAATGTTTCAAAATTGTAGAGTGGCATATTACTCAACAGTTACAAAAAGTTGAGTTATGAAATTCACAGGTAAATGGATAGAAAGAGAAAAAAATCATCTTGAGTGAGTTGTCCCATTCTCAGAGGGACAAATATGATATGTATTTTCTTATATGTGACTATTATATGTTAAACTGATGATAATAAAGCTACAATCCATAGAATCAGAGATGTTAGGTATAGTGTATGGAAGTCAGGGGACAAATAGATCTCATTAGAAAAAGATAAATAGAATAGAAAATTAGATATGAAAAAGGGGCTTGAATGGGAAGGTCATGTGGGGAGGGAACAGGCAGAAGGTAACCAAGGAAGGAATATAGAGTAATACAACTGAAATTGAGGGTCATTTGAGGGATACTATAGAAAATTAATACAGTAGAACCTTCCAAAATTATATAAATATATACCAGGTAATAAGGGAGACAGGGTCTCTTGTCACCAAATGAAGCTTCAGGTTCTGGAATTGGGTTACATTTATTTGAGTTATTGGACAAAAGGGTCCCCTAATGTCCCCTAACAACCGAGGTTGTTTCAAAGGCTATTATTTAATCTCTAAAACTTGTTGGCAAGGCTCCATGACTAAAGACAACAGTTACACAATGCACAGAATATGAAAAGGTTTTTCGGGTCCCTACATAGAGTCTTTATCCCAATGTTCTAATGTTCTTCATTTGGGATGATTCCCCACACATTATAAAGATAAATGTGAACACCAACCCAGCCAAAGACTGTAGCTAGAAGTTTTCCTATGCCCCGCCCTGCCCACAGCAGTTTATAAAATAATCACTTAGAGGCTTAATATTAATTACAAACTGTTTGATCTATGGCTCAGGCTTCTTACTAGCTAGCTCATCTTAAATTAATCCATTTCTACTAATCTATAGTTTGCCATGTGGCTGTGGCATTACCTGTCTGTTGGCATGTTGCTCCTTGGGTGGTGGGCTGGCCCCTGTCCTGACTCTGCCATCTTCTTTCTGTATTTCTCTTAGATTTCCTGCCTGGCTCTTATACTGCATTACCATAGACATAAAACAGCTTCTTTATTAACCAATAGTAGGAACAAACTGGTCTTTCTGTACACAAAAAGACCATCCCACAGCAATAGATCTTTTGATCTGCTATGATGTCCTGCCTGCCAGATATGGTAAGGTAATTAATTGTTACAAACTTTGTGGGAGCAATCAGTCAATTGCTGATTTGACTTAATGTTCACTGCACAAGCTGGAACCCATATCCAAATCTTCTTAGGTTACCAAGATTAGAATCTGAGACTAGATAGCCCAAGGACCTATGCTAAGAAAAAATACTACTGTTTAAAAAATTATTTTGACATTAAATTGACTTCTAATGATATTGTACTATACTCAAAGATCTGTGCCATGTTCAGCCATCATCTGAGAGTCTTCCTTCTGGAGCAGATAGGAACAAACATAGACACTGACAGTCAGACATCAATCAGAGTGTGAGAGACCTTGGAACACTCAGTCCTAAATGAGTTGTCCCCATAAAATCCCTCCCCCCAGGGCTTACGGGACCCCTTGGAAGAGGAGGCAGAGTGTAAGAGTCAGAGGGGATTGTGGACATCAAGAAGACAAGAAATTCACATGATGGTTGCACAAATATGTTCACATAAACTGAGACAGCATTCAGAAGACCTGGATGGATCTATACCTCTATCAGGACCTACAGCTGAAAGATGTCTACACATGCAACTTTGCTTAAGTCAGAAGCAACTTCCAATTAATAATCACTTGTAAATTAAAATTTAGTTTCCACCCAGCAAGTCTCAGTGGGGGAACAAACTACTCTCAAGTGTGTGCTGCATGCCTAGCGATAAATGTTTAATAGAGAAAGGACTCAGTCATTTTTTGAGGTTCTTCATTTCATAATGTCATTCTAGGACTCCTTTTTAAAATGGTGTTTTATTTTTTTATTTTTAATTTTAATTTACTTATATTTTTTTCTTCTCTATTTTTACATAGAGGTACTTTTTGTACGTGTTATGTTATTTTATATACCTAAATTAAATGCCATCAACATTTGTTACTTTTAATATCTTAAAAGAGAGGTCCCCAGAAATCCACAAAGATACCTCCACAATAGACTACTG
>CABHPH010156299.1:4806-48363 GCA_902168325.1 Peromyscus nudipes
CACCATCCCCCACAGTGCTCCCCACAGTATGGGCACACCATCCCCCATAGTGCTCCCCACAGTATGGAGCACACACCAGAGCTGATCACATCACAAAGGAAGAGTGCAAGGAAGCCATGAAAAACTAGAATTCATTTTTGCCAAAGCAGTCTTGCCAAGAGCCCATAGTGGTTTTAAGTACAGGATGGTATTCCCTGAGTCTTTGGGGCTGCAGGAACTTCCCTTCTCAGGCCAATTTCTACCCAGATTTTTCTGTTGCAAGTGGAAAGTGAGCTGCATCTTGGGAATTAGGTGCTCAATGGCATTTGAGTGGCAGAATGCTGAGGGAATGGGAAGAATGGACTAATGTTCCAGCACTAAGGGTGCAGCTAAGGAAGGGAGGGCCTCTAGCTTCTCACTGCTGTGTGGCCATATGGCAAGTGACAGGGTGAGCAGGTATGGGGACGCTGTGTGAAAAAGATGTTTGGGCTTGATACTCAAAAAATGGTGATATTATAAGGTTGTGTTCATGACTAGGAAGCCAATGGGAGTGGAGTGAGCTGGGAAATAGCATTAATTTGTCCTGCTTATGCTCAACCTACCAAGCACGTGCACACATGTACGTGCGTGCGTGCGCACACACACGTACGTACACACACACACACACACAATTCATTTCAAAAGTAGTGTGTGTAGCTAGAAAGAGGGTTTAGTGATTAAGAGTTTACTGCTCTTCCAAAGACCCTAGGTTCATCTCCTATGACTCACATGATGGCTTACAACCACCTTTAAACTTCAGCTCCAGGAAATCTGATGCCCTCTTCAGGCCTCCACCAGTACCTTCATGTATGTGGAACACATAAACTCATGTAGGCATACACACATACACACAAAATAAATATATACATTCATGTAGAAAAATGTATCTGGGCCAATGAAGTATTATGCAGCCATGAAAAGGAACGAGATCATAACAGTTGCAGGAAAATACATGGAGGTCATCATTTTAAGCAAAATGAGTCAGACTCAGAAAGATAATTACTAAATATTTTCTCTCATGTGAAACTAAAATTTAAAGAGGGGAAAAAAGATAGACTAATCCAGAAGTTAGACAACTGGCAAAAGACAAGGGGACTAGGGTAACAGTGTGGAGTAAAAGAGAGTGAATGGGAAGGTAGATATGATAAAGGCATGATATGTGCACATACAGAAATTCACACTTTAACCCCCTAGTATGTACAACTAATCCACGTTAATACTACACTCAAAAGCTGCACGCTTGGACCACTCCCGGGTGCCCCATTATCTTTTCCTTTAGTTGTATCTAATTTGCATCCTTTCGTTGCAATGAAATTATAATCGTAAGTTTAAATAAGAGTGGCATGTGTATAAGTGTATTCATATCCTCAACGTCTTAACTCGTGAGGGGCCTAAAAAACCGGCAGAAGGAAAGGAGGAAATGAAAATGTGATTATGAGTATGGTTGCTGAGGGATACAGCCATCACGTAGCCCTCCAGCCTGAGGGTGGGCAAACGTGGTCCAAATCTACAGTGGACGGATTCATTGCAGGAATTTATATTGTAGAGGCCCTGGCCAACAGCTTCATGAAGACTGAAGTTGCCACTGATTTACTCAGAGAAGGATAAAGCCTCTCATAATTTGTCGGTATAACAGACGTAAGCGGAAAATTGTTGCTGATCAAAATCAAAAATCAACAGGAGCCCTGGGACCATGATGGGCTGCTTGGGGAAATACAGAGTACTCATGACCAAAGAGCACCTCTCACCCCACGTATGGTTACCACCGGGTGCCTACAGAGTGCTAAGCACATCAGTTGGTACCAGTGCTCTACCCCATGCCCTCATGAAACATACTACATGGTGGAGGAAGTCAGAGGGAACAGCATAGAAAGAGGCCCCAAGGAAGCAAGAGCATGCTGAAGTGTAACAATGTTCTAGGGGAGCATAGCCCTGCTTGCTTGGCAGCAATCAGGGGCAGAAAGACTGAGGAGGGACAGACGGACTGGAGGGAGGGGCCTGGGAGCTGGCCATTCCAGGCTGGACATGCCATTTTAAAGGATGCTTATACCTTATCCTGAGAACAATGGGAAAGATGCAGGGGGTGGACGTAATATTCAAAGGAAGGTTGTTGGGTATCTCATGTCTAAAAGATTCCAGGGACCAAAAAAGGCCTGGAAGCCTCTGATGTCATGAGTGAAATGTTACTTGAATAGTCATCTGTACATTTTTTCCCCTGGGTAGGTCCCTAGTGGTCACTAAATTCCCGAAAAGGTTCAAGATCTTCCAGTAGAAGAAACATTGAACTGGTCTTTACTAGGAAAGATGATTTCTCACCAAGGTCCCTTGTCTCTAAGAACCATAAACCTAAGACAAATTTAGACCCATTAAAGTGATTGACAACTAAGTTCACTGTCACCAGCATAGAAATGAGAACCCAAAGTTAGAAAATATGTCTTTATGGTGATAGCAGCAGAGTAGAACTGAGAATCTCATCACTCTTGACCTGATACTCTCTCATTCTCCCTTACACACACACACACACACACACACACACACACACACACACACACACACGCTGCCTCTCCTAAGGAAGTCTGCCATTGCCCTGATACATACACACTACACCTCCTGAGAAGGCCTCCATGTGACCTGTAGATCCTTTAAAAAGATCCACACTGGGAGTTCACAGTGCTGTCCCCTAAGGCTAGAGGAGGTTTTCATAAGCAGTTCATCCCAGTTCCATCTGGTGTTATGAATATATGTCTATGCATTTTCTCTCTCCAGGTATTCACTTGCCCTGCTAGGAAAGTGGAATAAAGCAGAGGGGATCAGAACCAACCGAGGTACAGCAAGTTGACACTCAATGTGGTCTGAGTCACTAGAGGGTACATCAGCATGAATCCCGCAGGTACGAGTGGCACATCACTCCAGCTGAGAGTCAAGCCTAAAGCAACTGGGCCCCGTCATGTCCCTGCAAGCCCCCTGCTTGTTCTTCTCTGGGAACTCCCAAAGGGTGTTCCTTACCACTCGACATCCTGAGCATGCGGACGGGAGTTCTGAAGACAAAGTTTCAGCGTTGAGTGAACTTGGAACATCATTGAAATTGCTACTGTTGTTACAGAGCTCGCCAGTCCTTAATGGCATTTTTTAACCTTGGAGAATTAAATAAAGTTTAAAATTTCCTCAGACTTTTCAAAGGCTTTCAGAAGTCTTTGGCTGAAGGGAACTTCCCAGTCCCAGAGCTTCAGAGCAGACTTGGGTGGCACGTGATTCTCCAAAGTGCTCTTAGAGAGCATCTGCGACCCGGTTCATGCCAGAGCTCCGTTAGCACAAGACGAAACCTAGTTTCCCATTCCAGGCTCATGTTAAATCTGCCTCCTGAAAGAAGCCTTCTCCAGTGGTTTATATTTAGTGCTTACAGTCTGGACCATAGACTCAGCCCATGATTATAAGTGCTCTAGTCTGGGGAATGTGATGCCTCGTCATCTATGGATAGGCGGCCCCTCCCTTCAGAAGTGAATGTGACAAGGGTTTACTACACTGCTGGCAAAACGCTACTAAGAAGGCTGAGAGAGATGATGGGCAGGGATATGGTGACACTGGGCCTCTGGGCGGCTACTCCCCACTGACTCTGGAATCTTTCCAGCCGCCCAACGTGATGAACAAATGTTCCAAAAGTCTTGAGGTGCTAGGAAACCAACAGAGGATTTTAATTAAAAGCAACTTGCTGATCAGGTATATACTTAATGTTATAATTACCCAGTGATGACAGCCCGTGAAGCACAGGCAAGCAGGAAGTACTGACCAAGCAATTTTCAAAGGTTGGTCTAATGCTCTTCATTTTTCACTAACGCCTAGATTGAGTTTGTACTTCCAGGGAATAATGAAAAAGACAGAAAGGTGAACATGACAATCTATTTCCAAGCGCCTCCTATTGAAAAAAGGAGGGAAAGAGAAGCAGGAGAATGTTTCTCTGATGCCAAAGAATAGTACCCATCGGCTCATGAATCAACCTTCTACCTAGCGTCCTGTGCTACATGCTATAGGCTCAAGCATGCTACATGTGTTACGTTGTTACCATTGTTGTTTTTCACTGTTGGGATCAAATGCTTGACAATGAACGGCTTGAGGGAGAAAGGGTTTATTTGGACCTAATTTTAAAAGGTATATAGTTCATCCTGGCAGGAAAGACTGCCATAAGGAGCTAGAGGCGGGTGCTCACATTGTGTCTGCAGTCACAGAGCGGACGAGGGACAGGAAATGGGCCAGCCTATAAAACATCAAGGCCCACTTGGGATGATGCACTTCCTCCACAGGGGATCCTCTCCAAAATTTGTCATAACCCTCCCAAATAGCACTACCAGCTGGGGGGACCAAGAGCTCAAATATATTCAAACCATAATGGACAAGACTGACGGACATATCGTGGTGGGGAACAAGTAAGAAGGGAGATGGAGGAGATTGAGAAAAGGGAAGATGAGTTAAGCAGGGATGGGGGAAAGAAAGAGGACAGGACAATGAGGCGGACAGAGAAAAGAAAAAGAAAGATGGAGCTGAAGTTTACCTGGTCCTATCCAGCTCCTGCTTGAACCCACAACCCTCATGCTCTACTGACTGAGCTAGCCAGGCAGAGAAAGGAGTCACCAGCCAGACACAGAGGAAGCAAGATGTGAAGGCAGAACTGAGAAAAGGTAGCAAGCCACGTGGCTAAACATAAATAAGAATTACGGGTTAAGTGTAAGAGCCAGTCAGTAATAAGCCTGAGCTAATGGCCGAGCAGTTTTAATTCATATAAGCCTCTGTGTGTTTACTTGGGGGATGCGAGTGAGAGAGATTTGTCCAGACCACCGTCCGGCAGGGACACAGAAAAACTTTTGGTTACAAAAAGAGAAGGGAAGAAGGATGTAGAGGGATGGTGAGAAAAAAAAAAAAAAAAAAAAAACAGGAGGACCAATAAGTTTATTACCTAGTAGGGAGATAGACTCCTGGCTCCCAAAGAGAGGATCATCTCATCAGCCAAATGGTTTAAAAGCATCTCTACGTGGCAGAGATTTCAAAGTCACAAGGTAGCCCTCTAGGCTTCTGGAGAGGCGGCTGGGTGCAATACAGAGCTGCCAGGGTCCCTAGGGCAGCAGGTATGAGGGGCAGGAGTTCAGTGCATCTTTCTGATTATCTCAGAGGTGAGCAAGAGCATAAAGTAAAGCCACAGAGATTCTAAACCATCTCTAACCCCCTCCCGCTCCCTGAACCTGACTGCCGAGTGCAGCCAACTTGCTTCCTGTCAACATCTTGCTCAGAAAAGCTTTTCACAGCAAGCCTGAAACCACTGGGCTAAGCTTAACAGAAGACATAAAACACATACGTGCAGATGTGGGCTTTCAAACCATAATGTCTTCAAGATAATCACCAGACTGCTGCAGAATTCCAAAGCCTGGTTGCTAGCCTGCAGTGATTTCCGCACGGAGTTTTCATATCTAGCTGCTAAAAATCGTAATAAATGTTAATGGACACGTTGTCGGGGATACCCGGGCTGGGGAATATAGCTTAAGCTCTCTCCAGTCTTTGAAAGGACAGTTTTACAGAATGTGCTGCCTATGGCTCCACCCTACAATAGGTACTGGGAGAATGAGGAAGGGCCAGCCTTGCCCTAAGGGTCTAGATGAAAGTCCCTAGCAAGGCCCTATCCTGAGGGTACCATCGTCAGTAGCGAAACCTCACTGTCTGGGGAGTTGAATTCACATGAATGTCCAGCTTCAAGGTGCTGGAAAGTTCAACAGCAGCTAGCTGCCCAAGACTCTGGAGTGTGGGATGCTGATTTTGGAAGCCCTGGGTGGATTTCTCTATCACAGGAGGATCCTGAAGTTTGCATTCCCAGAGGGCAAACCTTTCCCCTCCTCAGAGAGCTTTTCCTCTGCACAGTCTCCCTGGCCATTTGCATTCTCATCACCAGGCTGATGACAGGAGGGGACTCCAGCTGTGCCTCATCTCACAGGACCTCCCTGTATTCTCCACCTGCCTAAGCCTCACCTTCCCCAGGATCCTTCTGGAACCCACACCTCCTCCGCTTTCTTACCAGGCCTCATCAGGAACAAAGATGGCTGCCTGCTTCTCTGCAGTACCTCGTATTGATTATGTTCAGCTGACACCAGTCATGTGGTTGTTATGAGCCTGGAATAGAGCTTGGCTTCTCAATTTGGATCACTTTGTATCCTAGAACTCATGATTTCCTGGGAACCTCACTCAGTCCAGCCAGGCGGTCCCTCCCCTGTTTGCATATGAATAAGAGGGATTCCAACCTTACAAGGTTATACCAGGCTCATACCTAAGTACTCCACCAAACATTTCCCAAAGGATCCTCAACAGACAGACTTCATAACACGCCGCTTTCGGGGCCTGACAGGTCGTTGATTCAGAGGCAACATGTACACTTTATTTCATCTGAAACTCATTCACTCAAGAAACATTTACCAAGCGCCTACACCAAGCCATTCATTAAAATGAGCAAGATTCATTTTCTGCCCTCCATGGGCTGCTGCTGAGAGCTATTCACTTTGCTGAGTTTGGCTGGTCCCTGTCTGTCAGCAACTTGAACTGGCTGTGGTAGTCTCCCTTAGCCTGGGTTCTCAGCAGGGAGGTGGGCCAGGATTAACTACAGGGAGAAAAGGCAGAAGGAGGAGGAGGAAGAAGGGACCCTTCTGGTACCCTACCATCCTATCCGTTTGGATCTCCAGCGTGAGGGAGGAAGGGTGTGTGTGTGTGTGTGTGTGTACACGTTTGTGCAGGCTCCTGTGTCAATGTACACATAAAGAGACCAGAGTAAATTGTCCATTGCCTTCCTGTTTCTCACCCCATTATTGATTTAAGACAGTGCCACTCAACCTGAAGCTCACCATGTCTGGTAGGTGGTCTGTCCGTCTGTCCGGAGAGCTCTGCAGATCCACCTGCTTTGCCTCCCAATACTGGGGTTGCAAGCATGCACAGCCATGGACTATTTTTTAATGACGGCACTGGAGATTTGAACTCAGGCCCTCAGCATGCACAGAAAGTGCTCTTCCCACTGATACACCTCCTCTTCCTCTGTTTTTATTCACTACTCTTTTCTACTTGTTTCCCTTGCCAAATGCACGTACAATAGAGCAGTTACTTTAGGGGTGGTGAATTTAGTAACAATAAGGGGAATGAAACCGAAAAGGAAGCCCCAAATTAAAGGTCAAAACAGAATAAAATTATACCTTCGGACTAGAAGCTACCCAAACCTGTCCAGTGGCTATAGGATAATTACCGTGGTGCCTTGATAGCAGGGAACACTAAACACCAGTGAGAATGGAGAAGCTACAGCTGTGAGCACGAATATGGATTAACCTCACACACACAATGCTAGCCAGCCAGAAACTACAAAAAGAAGACAGAATGAGAAGCCAAGATGGTGATTCTCTTGGGGGAAGGACAGAATCAGGGGGATAGCTGGGTGCTAGCTAAGTTCTAGTTCTTCATCATCATCAGAGTGACACAGTGACACCCATTTGGGGGAAAGCTTGCGCTGTACACTCAAGCTGTGAGAACTCTTTTTTATGATCATTGTGGTTCACTGAAGCATTTAAAATCAAGAGCAAAGGTGTCTCAAAAGATGCCTCTGAGTCTAGGAAGGAGAATGGACAATTATCAGCAGTAACTACCGAAATCAGCATCAACCCATACCATGCTTATGCCTTTCTAGCAAAGCCATTGGCTGGGACCTCCAAGATGGCTTCATTTAAGGTCAGAATAATCTGAGGCTTTGACTGGACAAATTCATCTCAACCTGCCTTCCCAGTATATCTCCAGTTCTTCAGAGAATGAACTGCAGCTCCCAGCAAGCAAGTATATCCCACACTATACTCTCTGCTTCTGCCTTCTCCCTCATCATGTCCTCCTCCAACTGGGCATGTACTTTGAACCCCTCCCAGGTGGTCCTGAACATGCCTTCTTGTCTTCTCTCTCAGTCCCTGAGAAGAAGGAGGCCCCTCCTCCCATCTTTTCTGTGCCTAGCAGAGAGGCAAACACATAATCAGTGTTTAATGTGCATTTGTGAATTAGCCTGACAGTTATATCCTGACTTTCCTCCCCTTATTAGAGTGTAAGCTCTAATTAAGACAATTAACTGCCTTTATTGGGTTATAAGGGGACATTTTAAAATTACAATAGCATGTTATTGACCAGAAAAGGCCCTTCCCTGCTCAAAACATTTAATGGCTTCCAATTGCCTTGAATATAAACTCCGCAGTCTTCCCCTGGTTTACTAGGCCCAGCACCTGGCTGCGTTCTTGCACTCGGTTCTACACCTGCTCTTCCTTTGCTCTGACCACATCTGAGCCACTTCAGTTCTTCATGGGTTTTCCTTCGGGCACTGGAGGTTGAGCCTGGAGCCTTGCGCATGCTGAGTGAGCGCTCCACCACCACGTCATTTTTAGTTTCTCAACAGCCCACACCTGTGGCAGAATCTTCCTTTGGAATAGTGTCCCGAATTCGTCATTTTTAGTTTCTCAACAGCCCACACCTGTGGCAGAATCCTCCTTTGGAATAGTGTCCTGAATCCCAAGCTCCTCCCTGCTTTGTCTACCTTGATTCTGGGTATTTCTCGGGGGTTATTCAACCCATCTCTTCAAGTAGCATCTTCCTGAATGCCTAGTCCAGTGGTTCCCAAAACTTGGGGTGTGCATCAAAATCTCTAGGGCTTTGTGCTTCAGCAGGTCCAGAATAGAGTCTGAAAGGCTTTATTTCCATCTTGTTCCTGACCGATGCTGTTCCTGATCTAGGGACCATACTGAGAACCATGACCTAGACCATGGGGCCTCTGTTATTATCCCCCTCACCAGACTGACTTCCTAAGGGCAAGGATGTGGCCAAAGGCCTGAAAGAAAATATCTCATATTCATGCCATGCCACTTAGTGTCCCCAAGGTACTTCTGCATCTGTCTTATTTGAGCTTTAAAACATCTCTAGGCATGGGGCACAGCATGTACAGAGGCTCCTGTTCTGGAATCAGTCCATCTGGGATTTGGCTGGGTCAGGAAAGTGTACAGGAAGCTGAGATGGGCAGTAAGCAGGGATATGGGAGGGAGACCCCACATCTTGGCATGTTTCAGCACGAGAGAACTTTATTACTGTGTCCTGGTCCTATCTGCCTGTAGGGGAAGAGAGAGAACAGAATGAAATGCTCATTGATTTTTTTTTCTTTCCTGTTCCCTTAGGAGGTCATACAGGACTAAGAAATGCAGCCTGTCTGCAGCATTTACCCCATGGCCTATGGCACCAGGTTGGATTCCTTGGAGGAGGTACGCTAAGGTCGCTAGTTTATTAAGGACTGCCAAAAGCACATAAGGTCTTAACTGTAGGTACTCAGCCTTCCCCAGGTGACCCTAATCTGGCAGGTGTAGGTAGACTGCATAGAAGCATCAATGGAGCTTTGCTCTCTCAGCTGGAATCCACCTGGACCTCTTAGCATCACCAGGCTCAGAAGGCAGGCAGGCTTGCACATCATCACCCAAGACAGGCCTGACCTGCCAGCTATCAGACCATGGCAGCCTACCTTGCTTTGTTCAGAGATGTGGAGAAGGTCCTTACACAGAACTGTCAACCCAAGGGGAGGGGACTGGAATTGGATGAGCAGCACGTAAAGCAGGGAGTCTGGTCATTCTGAGACCCTCCTAGACAAATGGTCCCTTCACTCAAGTCACCTGCTTACAACTCCTGGTGGGATCCGACCCCATGGGTGTATCTGACAGCTGCTGTGGACGGCCTGTGTCCCTGCAAAAGTTATATGTGGAAGCTAAATCTCCAGTGTGATGACATTTGGAGGTGAGGCCTTGAGAGCTAAGTCATGAGAGTAGAGTCCTCATCAATATGGATATGCCTCCATAAAAGGAAAAAGGCCACAGCACTTGCAGTGGCACCAATTACTGGCCCCCTTCTTCCCAAACACATCCATTTCTTCTCCCTGTCTCCCCCACTCCATATCAACCACTCTTGGTCCACCAACTAGCCTAGTAAATAACACTTTGATCCTTCCTGTTACTTCAGTCAAAACATCAGGCTTCACCCTTAATGTTTTTATCTTCCCTTCCCTGCCTACTCATCTGGAAGCCAGCGACATTGATTGTAACTCCATACACAGCAGCCAGTTCCACCCACTCACCACGTTCCCCCTCACTTCTGCCAGCCATCCAGGCCCATCATCCCTCACCAGATCTCTTCTTCCCACCTCTGCTCTCCTCCCCACCTGCTGTCCATTCTTCCACTGGTCCTCAGCAATCTTCATGTGCCATCTACCCATGTCATCCTCCTGAAAGGCTTCCTTTGAACTCTGGATAAAATCACAACTGCCCCTTCTGATGACTCTAGGGACCTGCAGGAATTGATCGGCCTCGCTCACAGTCCCCTTTCCTCCCTCAGTCTCTCCTCACTTGAAACTCACTGTTCAGATTGCCAAGCCCCTCTGCACAGCCCTTATCCCCTTCTGCCCATGCCCTACCCTCCTCCGCCCTGTGCAGGATGGGTCTTTCTTACTCTTTCCTGGTCAATTTAATTGTCACTTCAAAGAGGCCTTCACTATGGACACTACTTATACAGTATTTTCTGTAGGCATTATCATTTGTGGATTACTATAACTTGTTTTCCTGATCACATACTGTGAGACATTTGAGGCAGTTTCCAACTTTAGTATAGTAATCCTAAAGTTAAATATCTCAACTGAATCTTCTAGCATCTTGCAAATATCCCCTTCAAATAAACCAATAACATTTGAATTCGTTTTTTATTTATGTATGTGCTATTTACATAGTACTGCTATACCACAAAATATTCTAAATGCTTCTCTAATATCTACATCAATATTGAATACAGGTGTAGCATGAATCTTAGAAGGTCTTATTAATAAAATCAAACCCGAGGCCAGTTATTGGGGTGAACACTGGAAGGTCAGAGAGACAGAATAAGCCACAGCTATCTCCCCTCGCTGGGTCCTCAGCTGGTCTTGTTTCCTCAGACTGGATGCCCCCAGCCCTCATCCAGAATGGGTCTCAGCTGAACTGCTGCTAGAAGCCTGAAAGCTTAACCAGCCACATGCTTCTCCAGGCCGCTTCTCCAGGCCAAATGCTTCTAGTTTCTGGTCCTCACGCCTTATATACCTTTCTGCTTTCTACTACCACTCCCTGGGATTAAAGGTGTGGCTTTCTGGGATTAAAGGTGTGTATCACCGTGCCTGGCCGTTTCCAATGTGGCCTTGAACTCACAGAGATCCAGAGGGATTTCTGTCTCTGAAATGCTAGGATTAAAGGCGTATGCTACCACTGCCTAACCTCTATGTTTAATATTGTGGCTGTCCTGTTCTCTGACCCCAGATAAGTTTATTAGCATACACAATATTTTGGGGAACACAATACTCCCACATACAGGTCTTGTGGTTAAGCGTACTGCATGCACATTTTATTATGGTGAAAGCACTCAATGTGAGAGCTACCCACCTTTTCCCCCTTAAGGCCCATCCTCTTCACAGAACTCTAATTGTATAATATATTATCTACCTTCCCCATTAGACATGAACTCTGCGAAAACAGGAATGATGTCTTTCTTGTTACCACTGTAAACAACATAATCCATTGTGTTCCTGGTGTGTGGGTTTGAGTCTGGCATTTAAAGGAGCTCAGTAATTAAGCAGGGAATGAGCAAGCACCTTGGCCTCTTGCTTACATGGTCTCATTTAATCTCCCAAGCAGCCCTATGAAAACACTCTCTTCTTCCTATAACTGAACACACAAAGACTCCTAAGCAAAGCACTTGTGAAGAGAGTGGGGTCTGAGCCTGCAAGAATCCTGGACTGTGCTGGTTCTGCTGTGCAGTACGGCCACCCCAATGCACAGGTGTCCCTGTCTGCACAGCACTGTGGTCATTTGTGGAGGGCAACAGAGGCAGAGCGTCCCTCTCTTTCTTTTATCCAAAGATGGCTGCCTCACACCCCCAGGGATATGGAAATGTAAAGATGAGAACCTTGATTACCAGGTCTATATATAACCTTTAATTAATTGGTCAGCATCCAAGGATAACACCCTTGAACTTTAGGAAAAATTAACACAAGAGCTCCTAGAAATTAATGAGGAGGAATCAGCACACTGACAGCTGTCTCCACAGCTCCCTTCAAGAAGTGTACACGAGAAGGGATGCGGTTCTTGAATTAGATCCACAAGGTCAGAGAAGATGATGGGACAGAAAAAGATCTGGCCTATGTTGTCTTAAGGAAGCCTTGGCTTTTGGGTCCTGAGAACATTCCTGACCAAATCTGGTCTTCTTCAATTATTCAGTTGTTTATTTCCCTGTGATTTGCTATGTATATAGAATCATCAAATTTTTAAACTCCAAAGTACCCTAACGATCATGTTTTGTTTCTTTAATATATGACCCCATTTATTCAGATGACATTAATTTGAAATTCATGATAATTACATAAACATTGAGTAAGCAGTACTGTGGATCCTTCCGATTGAAATATGCATACTCTCTTTACTGATACGACGTCTCTTCTTAACTGAGGTGTGAGGTGCCTGCATGATTAATGTATTGAAGTTCTCCGAATGAGGAAGGAGACAAATGGGGGACTGCATCGTGCCTAACATGTATGCCTCCAAGTTCAGAAATATCTGGGGGCTGAATTGTGGTTCCACTGCTTGTCAGCTATGTGGCGCTGTACAAGTGACCGACTGACGTCTGGTCTTTAAAGGTGGGAGATGACTAAGACAATAAGAGGAGGTGAGATCTAAGCTCCTCACTTACAGAACTCAGAGCTGAGTTGTCACTCAAGATCCAAAGAACTCACTTGGGATTCTTTCTCAGACTAGACCCAAAGGGCTTCTAGATAATGTGTTTCTGCACTGAAAACTTTGGAGAGAAAAATTAAAAAGGAAGGAATATGGGGAATACAAACCAAACAAATGATCCCATTCTGATTGTGCTGAATTATGATGATGGCTGTGGCTGAGTGTGGTTCTATCCCACAAGCTTTAAAAAGCCAAAGTTCACATAGTGAGGGGCCAGGAAGAATGCTTTAAACAATCGTGGAACACTGAGGCTTGATCAAAATTACTGAGATTCTTCAATCCACAGACAAGAGCACCCTGGGCATATAACTGATGCCCACAAAAATCATGCCCACAAAATGAAAGAGGAATATGGGAGAAGCTGAGGCTGTGGGTACATTCTGGAAATTAAGTGGGAACATGCTGTCATTAAGTGAACAGGAATCCCATGGAATCTATTGCGTGGATAATAAGTGTCTAATAACTGATACTAACTGATGATACTTGATACTAATTAGCTGAAAGACGAAAATGTTCAGCTCAACAACTACCACTAAACATTAAAACAACAGTGTTAACGTTTTTCTAATTAAACTTTTGTCTTGAGCAAACTTTGCTTCATATGCAGTTTGTATGAAATAATACTGAGATCCTATGATGTCCCCCCTTATCCATTTCCTCCCAACAGCAACATCTTAGATAACTATATTACAATACCACAGCCAGGACACATTGGCATGGACACAATTCAACCACCTTGTTAAGAGTCCCCTACTTTTAGTTATATGTCCATGCGTGTTTGTGTTTAGGTCTGTACAACTGTATCCTGTGAATCGGTTTCTGTACCCTCCACCACAGCCAAGACACACATTTCTACCACCCCAAGAACCTACATGCTGCCCTTTTACAAAGACACTCGCCTCCTTCCCACCCCATCTGTAACACTCGACAACCACTAATCTATTCTCAGCTCTATAATTTTGTCATCTTTCATGTTATATAAATGCAATCATAGGTGCTACAGCATTTTATGGATAACAGCACGCAATTATGGATGAGGAGCATCCCTTGAGGTGATAATTGAGACCCCAAAGCACATCTCATGCTCTAACCGTAGGCTGCAGGGAGGATGGGTCTCACGCAGTTGAACTTTCTGACAGTCTCAGAAAATGGCTACTTCATCTCATGCCACCATCTGGATGATGAGGAAGAATGCGAGGAAGAGAATCAGTTAGAAACTGGATTTGTTCCCCTGGGAGGGGAATGTACTGGGGACCAGACCCCATACAGATGGCAGGTGTGGCAGGAAGATGCAGTGAGGACCTCATGTAGATGGCAGGAAGACAGTGTTTGTTCAGCGAGCAATCAGATCTGGCTTGGGCCTGAAAGACAGCCTAGAAAACCAGTGTGGTACTGCTCACCTGTGATCTCTGTACACAGGAGGCAGATACAAGAAAGTCAGGAGTTCCTGCTCATCTTCGGCTATCTAATCAGTTCAAGACCAGCATGGGCTCAGTCAGTGTCTGCGGAGTACTGTTTCAAAACAAAGCAAAAACCATCCAAACCAAAACAGATGAGAGAATAAAAGACTCATAGGACTGACCTAGGCACTCTGCATGTATGTGACAGTTGTGTAGCTTGGTCCTCATGTAGGACTCCTAAGAGTGGTTGCAGGGGTTGTCTCTGACTCTTTTACTAGCTTTGGAGACCCTACTCCTCATAGTGGATCACCTTGCCCAGCCTCAATCCATGGGGAGGTGCTTAGTCTTACTGCAACTGGATAAACTATGTTTTGTTGATAGTCATGGGAGACCTGCCCTTTCCTGAACAGAAATGGAGGAGGAATGGATTGGAGGGTTGGGAATAGAAGAGGGCTGGGTGGGGAGAGAGTGGGAGGAGGGGAGGAGAAGGAAACTGTGGCCAGGATATAAAATAAATAAGTGTAGTTTTAAAATATACTGAAAATATAAAAAAAAAAGGATAAAAGACTCAGGAAATTTGCCTGTGTTTGCACTTGAGAACCAGACTTAAGTGATGTCTATAAAGACCTCACTAGAGGCTGAAATGGAAGACAAATCATTCTCAGGTAACTTTGAAAATCACCGTCATGTCACCATGTGTGTGTAATTCAACATATGTTTTCATAAAAATGGAGAAAGCAGGGCAGACGCAAAAGTCCAGTGATGAGACCACCACAAAACCACAGGTTGGAGGAAGGAACCTGAGATTGGGTCATTTCAGAGAAATGAATTTTCAATACATAAACGGGACCTGGGGAGTTGGAAAAAAAAACAAAAAACAAAACAAGGGCCACACACAAATATGAGAAGCAACAGAGTTCAAACCCCGTGTCAAACTGGGCACAGCAGCAGGGTTCCGTATACCCAGTGTTCCTACTGGGAAGCAGGGGGTAGAGAGACAAGAGAATCCACAGATGTTTGTGGACCAATTAGCCCAACACAGACCGTGACAAACAAGGGACCCTGACTCAGACAAGGTGGAAGATGGGGACCAACCCAGAGGTTGTCCTCTGACCCCCACACTCACGCTTTAGCAGGTACACACCTGCACTATCACACAGATGCACGCCCCGCCCCCCGACACACACACACATACACACACACACTACACACACACACCTCACATCATACACATGCACACCAAAGATGTTTTTTAAATTAGGAAACAGGAGTTTCTGCAAGAGGGAGAGAAAGTGGGCAATGTCATCATGCACCCCAGATTTCTAGCCTGAGTGAAGAGGAAGCCCAGAGTTAGGAGAAGGTGGTTTGTCATGTGGACAGTGAGTTCCAGGGATACTTTTTTTTAGTAGGAACCGACAGTTGCTTGGCTACAGCTATGAGCAAAATAGCTTAGAGAATACCATAATGAAGGGAAGGTTTCTTTTGGCTCACAGTTTTATAGCGTCTAGACCATTGCATGACCTCTTATTGGTAATACAGCAAGAATGTGGCAGTGGAACAGAGTGGGGGAAAACAGGGGCTTTGGAAGGACCAGGTATGCCATTCAAAGGGATTTCTAAGGGAAAAATAAAGACTTATAGTTCCACAGGGAGAGTGAATGAGAAGTCTGAAAGTATATACGCATGGATGGAAGGAAGGGGAATGGGTTGGTACACGAGGTAGAACAAAAGGAAAGCTCATTTCAAGCCGTGATGCACTGTTGTGGGCTTCTAAGTGGTTGAAGATAATCTACAAGGTTTGTGGGGGCCCACAGAGGTTTCCTAGAGAGATCTGAGCTTGCTTTACCCAGCAGGGCTGCATTAGGTGATGGCTTGACCACGTGCATGGTTACCAGGGGTTTGGAAGGGTCTGCATTTGGCTGTGCTAGGGGGAGGTCTTTTGCGCCGCCCATTGGCATTTCTATAAATAGCCCTTTTGAAGAGACAGAAGGAACCGGTGGATATTAATCCAGGTCCTCCCGAAGCTATCCTGTATTTCTGTCTGTCTTCTCCACACTATCTTTCTATCTAACTATTTCCTATCCCTCTCTCCTCAAGAGTACCCTGGGAAAAAGTGGGAGCTGGCCTCCCACAAATGTTAGGTCCTAAAATTGTCCCTGAGAGCTATAGCCTGGGGATTACCACAAAAGAAGAAATTCTTTCTTGTAGTCTGATTTTTTATTATAAATTGAAAATATGGATTTGAAATTTTCCGATACATACAAACTGCACACATTGACAGGGTTCTGTGTTGTATTTTGATACATATATTTGTCATGGAAAGTTCAAATGAGGGTACAAACATTTATATCCTTAAATATGTACCCATGCTGAGAAGGTTTTAAATCTTCTCGTTTCAATATACACAGCATGCTATCAGTATCTACAGTTACCCCCCCTGGCACACCAGGGCTTCTCTTCTCATTCCTGTCTGTTAGTTAACACCAACTCCCATGCTCCCCTTCTCCCTAGTCCAACCCCAGACTCTGGTGAGCACCGTCATATTCTTAACTTCTATGAGATGAGCTTTCTAAAGCCCTACATATGAATGAGACCATGAAGTACTTGTCTTCTGTACTTGGCTGATTTCACTTCATAAAATGATGCCCTGTTATAACTAGCATGTCTCAGATGACACTATCTCATCAAAGTGAACGTTGTTTTATTTTTTTTACATTTTATTTGTGCGTGCGTGCGTGCGTGTGTGTGTGTGTGTGTGTGTGTGTGTGTGTGTAAATGTGTGTACTGTGTATGTAGGCAAATGTGCCAAGGCATGGTGTGGGGGTCAGAGGTCAGAGGACAACTTGTAGGAGTCAGTTCTCTCCTTCCACCATGTTGGTCCCAGGAATCAAATTCAGATGGTCAGTCTTGGCAGCAGACCTATTAGCAGGTAACCTATTAACCAGCTAACCCATTTCCTAATGTAAGAATTTTGATCATGTAACAGGTGTGTTTGTTTGCTTGCAAAAGGGTAACTGCAGTAGTATCTCCCAAATTCCAATTTATAGCTACCATTTACTGTAGCTCTTATTAAGACTTCTCTTGCTTAGTAGTAAGGGGTGGAGGTCATGTTTGAGGGTTCTCATAGGCAAGACACAGTGGCAAAAAGCAGAGACAAAGCAGGGAAGGCAAGGATAAGAACAATAGCAGTTGGTTATAGAGCTTTCTTGGATTATTCAAGCAGAAAAAAATCAGTAAGGAAACATTGGATTTGAGCTGCACTTTAAGCCCAAGGGACCCAGAGACACAGAAAACAGTGAACAACAGCAGGATGTGTACTCTTCCCAGTGCAAGTGGGATATTTATTCAGATAGACCATATGGTTATGCCACAAAACAAGTCTGATCACACTGAAGAAGACTGAAATCATATAGAACATATTTTCTGACCACAGTGATATGAAACCATATATCAATAATAGAAGAAATTCCAGGGAGTTCACGGATATATGGAAATAGAACATGTTATTGAGCAGTCGATGAGCGGGAAGGAAATCAAAGCAGGAGTTTAGAAAATCTCTTGAGACCAAATTTGAAATCTAACATATCCAAACTTATGAAATGCAGGGAAAAAATGATTTTAAGAGCTTAATGTTATCAATAAATACCTACGTTAAAAAAGGAAAGAGCCGCCGGGCGGTGGTGGCGCACACCTTTAATCCCAGCACTCGGGAGACAGAGGCAGGCGGATCTCTGTGAGTTCGAGGCCAGCCTGGGCTACCAAGTGAGTTCCAGGAATGGCGCAAAGCTACACAGAGAAACCTGTCTTGAAAACCAAAAAAAAAAAAAAAAAAGGAAAGAGCCAACATTCCTAAGGCAGAGGCAGGCAGATCTCTGAGTTCAAAGCCAATCTGTTCCAGGCCAGCCAGGGCTACATAGCTGACTCTGTCTCAAAAAGCCAAAATAAAATAAAATAAAAAAGGAAAAGGGTTGGGGATCTGGCACCGTAGTAAAGCACTTCCCTGGCACACAGGAGCCCTAAAGTTTGACCCATAGCACTACAAACAGCAAAAAAATTACAATAAGCACCCTACCATACACCTTAGGGAACCATAAAAAGGAGAAACTAAGCCACAGTTATCAAGAAGTCGTCAACAGCAGCACCAGAGCAATGGAAGTATCTAGAAAAACAGCAGGAAAGGTCAATGAAAGTGAGAGCTGGTATTTTGAAAACACAAACAAATCGACAAACTTTCAACTAGACAAAGAAAAAGAAGGAGACGATCCAAATAAATAAAATTAGAATGAAATGGGGACTTTACCTATTACACCACAGAAGGCTAGGATCATGAGCCCCTATGAACAATTACACACCAACAAATTGAAGACCATAAAGAGATGGGTAAGATATAAAACATGCCAAGAATGAAGTGTTCAATTTACAACCTGACCACATTGGCTATTCATTTTTGTTAGAAACTCTTAATAAACAAATGATTAGGAGAGAGGTGAATCAGCAATTTAAAAAGAGGACAACTCCAACCAAAGAAACATCCAGAATATAATAGCTTTCTGGCAGAATTTTACTAAACCCTTAATAACTAGTACCAATCGTCTCAAACTCTGCTAAAAAAAAAAAATGGAGAAGATATAATACTTCTAAATTCATGTTAGAAGGCCACAATCACTACGATTACAAAGCAAGACAAGACCACTACGAGAAAGGAAAATTATAGGCCAATATCTATGATGAAGATAGCCGCAAAAATCCACAGCAAAGTATGAGGAAGCTAAAATGGACAGGATGTGTCCATCAAATTGGGGCTGTAATAATTATGTTTATGCCATTGGTGAGCTGTGGTCTGAGAAGTGCTGTTTTTCATTAGGTAGTGGTAACTCCAGATACCTATAATTGGTCAAAGTGCTGAGAAGTGGTGACATGGATATCACCCTCTTTGAGGTTCAGAGGAAGACAATGTGGATGGAATGCAAGAGCCCCCGGAAGGAGTAGAGTGGAGTATGGTGGCATGCTGCCTTTAGAAAATGACATCACTGTTGCACTCTTGATCCCACAGCATTTGAGCTTACCTGCACAAGACCTGCACAAGACTGGGCCTGTTGGTATTCTATCATGGGAATAGAGAGAGGACATTGAGCCTTCCCCCAGAACTCACACAAACAGGCAGAGAATGGTAGCTGGAGAGAGGGTCACAGGGCTCCACCCACCCCGAGGGGGAGGAGTCATAAGGTTCCACCCATCCCTAAGTATCTATGGTCACTGAATGGTGAAGGGAAGAAGAAGAAATCTTTCTTTTCAGGAGTGTAGCCACTGATAGGGAGCCCATGCTCCCATAAATAATCCCTCACCCAGGATCCTGTAAGCAACACTAACAAAAACCATTGGGTTATCAAAAACAAACAAATGGGCTGGAGAGATGGCTCAATGGTTAAGAGCACTGATCGTTCTTCCAGTGGACCTGAGTTCAATTCCCAGTACCCACATGGTGGCTCAGAACCATCTATAATGGGACTTGATGCCCTCTTCTGTCATACAGGTGTATAGGAAGACAGAGTACTTGTATACATACATAAATAAATCTTAAAAAAAAAACAAATAAAGAAGACACAAAAATAGAAGTGGGACTAGCAGAAAGAGAGGAGATCAGTAGGATGAGAATGGGAGAAGGGATTGAATGAACATGATAAAAGTGTATTATACAGATGTATAAAATGACTCCATAAAACCTATAACTGTGTATAATCAACATATGTCAATAAAATCTTGGAAAGAAGTACAAAAAATACTAACAATAGCATTGAAAGAATCATTGATCAAGTGATACTTATCTCTGGGATGCAAAGATGGCTCACATATGGAGATCAATAAATGTGATATACCACATTAAAAGATCAAGTCATATGGTCATATCTCGATAGATACAGAAAAATATGCTATAAAATTCTACATCGTTTCCTAACAAAACTGCTTGACTCTCTCTGAGTGGAGGGGGATAAAAGTTACATGAGACAATCCCACAGCTTGCCACAGGTGTCCTAGGAAGGAAAGCTGCCAGCATTGAAGGCGAACATACACATTCTCACCACTTCCCTCTGACATGGTACTAGAAGTCCTAGACAGAGCGGTGGAGTAAAGTGGATAAATGAACAAATAAATAAATCCAAGTACGTAAGGATGCCATTAAACTGATACTGCTTATGTGAAACATCATGTTCAGATTTTTTAAAAAATGCTAAGGATTCCCCTAACACTAATTAGCCAATTTGATAAATTTGCAAAATTACAAAATCAACCCATAAAAATAGACAGCATTCCAGGATCTGAAAATGAATTATATGAAAATGCAATCTTTGGAACACCATCAAAATATAAAAGGTCAGTTCAACCCAAGAGACAAAATACCTGCACGTTGAAAAACCACCGAGGAAAGAAATCAAGGAAGACACAAAGAAATGCAAATAATTCCTCTATTAAAAGAACTGGTGTTATAAAAACATCCATACTACCTAAAGCAGCCTACAGAACCAAAGAAATCTCTATCATAATTGCCGTGACATCTTTCAGAGAAATAGGAAAAAATAATCCTAAAATCAGTTGAGAACCACAAAAGACCTGGCATAAAACCACAGAACCTTGAAGAAAAAGAAAGAAACAAAAACAAAAACAAGAGTAGAAACATTGGAACACTCAACCTTCAACTCTGTTTTGAAGCTCTAATAATCAAAAGAGCATGATACCAGCACAAACACACGTAGACTAACTCTGCAGATACAAAGCTCAGAAAGAATCTACATTGTAGCTAAGCACCTACAGTGGGAAATGTACAGTCACAACAACAGTGTTAGGGAAAACAAAATTGCACTTACGTCCTTCATCTAAAAAGCAACTCAAATAGAATCAAAGACTTAAACCTAAGACCCGCAACTATAAAGCTAGTGGAAGTTTTGACAAAGGAAAAAGCTTGGTGACATTTGTCTGAGTAAAGAGCATTTGGATGTGATCCCAAAAGTACAGGCAAAAGAAATAAATTGGATCATATCAAAATAAAAGTTTACAGGCAGCAAAGAAAACCACAAACACAGTGAAGAGAAAAGTCGTGTTTGTTGAAAATATTTATAAACCATGTGTCCCGTAATGGGTTAATATGCAAATAACTAAGGATGTCGACCAACTTAATAGCAAGAAAATAGATAGCCCAATTTAAAAATGGGCAAAGGACCTGAAGAGACATTTCTCAAAAGACAACATGCAAATGGCCATGGGTATAAGAAAAAGCACTCAATATCACTAAGCACCAAGGAAATGCAAATGAAAGTTACAATGAAATATCACTCCTGCCTTTTAGGATTAGCTACTGTTCAGAGAAAAACTTTAGAATTACATGGAATATAATTTAACTGGAATTTAACTGGACAAGGAAGGGTTTTGAGAGCTGGATAGTCCACAACCACAAAGAGACACAGAGCGATTCAGGGGCTGCCACATGGGTGAATGACATTTATGGACAGAAACAGGAAGTGAGGTCCAAAGGCGGCTGATGGGTTAACGCTTGGATTTGCCTAACTGGAACAGCGTTTGCATAGACGGCCCCTGTGGATGTCTGAAACAGGGCTGCTGTGAGTCATTGAGGCTGTACTACCTATTACAAAACTAGGTGACAGTCTACATATCAAGTTAAGTACAGTTCATTATGTATGGAGAAACAGTTAGGCCAAACTTCAGCAGATATTGAAACAGCTTTACGCAAACTTAATGAAGCATAATGCTATTCCGGAAATGAAAAAAGACAGGATGTCAGTGAAGAGAACAGAGAGGCCATGCATGCTGTTGGATGGGATGTTAACTAGTTCAGCAACTATGCAAAGTAGATGGAGAGGTTCCTAAAAATACTAATGCTTGGTCCATGGAGGACCCAGCAATTCCACTTCCAGATTTATAGACAAAGGAAATAAAGTGGTTGCTCACAATCATAGAGAAGAGCTGGGATTCGAACCCATGCCTGTCAAACTCGTCTGTTCTGTCCCTGGACACCCACACATGCAACATATCTGTCCCCATATCTACTGCACTCAAGTCACGGTAACTATACTCAGTTTTTAACTTGCTCTCATATCCCTGCCTTAAGTCTTTTGTCTCTGGAAGGTCCAGATCCACCTGAGTGAGGCCTTGGTGAGAGAGTACCCCTTGCTCTAAGTGAGAGCTTTCTGTTTATTCCCTTCCTCTGCTCTTGGTGTATTTCCTCTCCAGCAATCACTTCAATGCACAATTATTTCCTTTTCTGCATAGTGATGTGTCTCTTCCTGCCCCTGTGATGCATACCATCATGACACCCTTTCTCTTTTACCATTTTGTTGATAAATCCTGCTGCAGTTCCCAACACATAGTCTGTAAACATTTGTTGAATAAATCGGTAAGTGCATGCATTTGCACTGTATTTCTCCACTATATGATCTCATTTAATGATGAGGATAAAGAACGCAAAGAAAAGGAAAGAAAGGTTGCATCTACCAGATGGGAGAAAGAGATCACTCCTCGCATTCCCCAAAGGGCCCATTGCTAGGGCGTCTGATGATAAGAGAGAGTGTGGCCTGTGTGGCTGTGTCCTCTTAAAGAAGGAGCAGTGCTTTTCTTATAAGAGATGTCAGTAGAAACAGCAGTTCAACATGCCAGTCACATGGCAGTGACAAACACCTTCAGGGGAGAGCCTGAAGGACACTGGAGATCAGGCAGGGCTGATATCCATCAAAGGTGTCAGAGACGCCAGCCACGTTGTCCCAGCCATCCTCTGGCCGAACGCTGTTGACTTCAATGGCTTCGTCCCTGTCCGCCCAGGGCAGAGCTCTACAGCCAACAATTAGGTCTACAGAACTGGTGGCTGGGGAGGTGGAGAAGTCAGGTTCGATGAAATCTTTCCAACATTGCCAGGACCCCCTCGCCACTCTAAGGCAACCTGCTCCAGGCACATACACTTGCTATTTTAGCATCCTGTTCTCTCTCAGCATGGGGCCAGAGCTAGTTGAGGGAGTGGTGTTAGTGTTAGGGTGAGGTTACCAGGAGCAGGAAGGAGACTAAGACCAAGGAGAGATCCTTCCTGTAAAACCTAGGGAAATACTTCCTAGGGGTCTGCTAAGAGGAAATAGGAAACTCAGTACATCCTTCTGATCAAGTTCAGTCTTCACTGAGCTCAAGTTTCTAGGCTAGCACCGGGGTCATCTTAAAGCAATGGAACCCAGGACCAAACCCAGGCCTCCCCCATGTGACACCAGCTAAACTCAGTATCATTTGGCCTCTACTGGGAAATTCTCATCGCCTGTTTTGTAGATGATATATTTACTATTGCTGTGTGATTATATTAATTAAAATCATCATGGTTGTCATCACCATGGTCATTGCCATCATCATCATTGTCCTAGGCTACCCATCATTGTCCTAGGCTACCTTAGGTTTTAAATAAACCTTTAACAGCTTACTAAGCACCTTTGGAAACCAGGATCATTTAATTCTGACAGATACTGCCCCACTCTGAACAAAAGAAATGTATTACTGAGAGTTTTGTCACACTGGCTTAGAATCCAATTCACACCAGGTCCAGCCCAAAGGGAAGATTTTGCTAGGATACAGATTGCCTAACACAACATGAGAACAGACAATAAGCCACGCATCCACAGCACACAGGATTCGGGAGCTGGACAGCCCCGGGGACCCCATCACCTTCTTGTGTTTCCAATCTGTTCTGTTAATTTCTCGTTATGTGATTGGCTTCCTCTGACACTCCAACTGTTCCTGAGTCCCATACAAACCTGCATGTCCAGACACTCGCGGACTCAGCTTCTCTTCTTCTATCCATCCTCCCCACCCCCACAACTTTCTTCTATCCCAAAATTGCACAGTGAAGAACCATTGGCTCATATTTGTTCAGATACCCATTCTTAGATCCCCTCTACCCGCTCTCCAAGTACAGGGTTTGGGTTTGTGGTGCAGGAGGAGTTAGGCTGACGAAGTCTGTCTAGTATGGGAATTTGAGAACAGAAAGGATAAATTTACTTGGATGATCTGTGACTCCACCTAAGATGCTATGTGGCGTAGAGTACTTCAAAGGCTTATTAGTGTTTGAGGTGGCGTTGCTATTGCCTAAGACCACTTTGCAGGCAAGAGTCAGAACCTGAAACCCCTTTCCCAGATGCTCAAAGTGTTTCTTGTAGGATCCTAGGGCCCTGAGAAAAGTCTGTATTCTGTATGTTTGCAGGGACTCGACGTTTTGATGTTTTAAACTCTTGGATGTCTCTACTGTCTGTAGAGACATCAGCTTCTTTTTTTTTTCTTCGGGACAAAGACAAGAACATGGGCTGGGAAGATGGTTCCATGGATACAAGTATAAGGACCTGAATGCAATCCCCAGGACCCAGGTAAAAAGGCCCGGCATTAGCCGGGCGGTGGTGGCACACGCCTTTAATCCCAGCACTCGGGAGGCAGAGGAAGGCGGATCTCTGTGAGTTCGAGGCCAGCCTGGGCTACCAAGTGAGTTCCAGGAAAGGTGCAAAGCTACACAGAGGAACCCTGTCTTGAAAAACCAAAACCAAAAAAAAAAAAAAAAACACGGCCCGGCATGGAGGCAGGCACTTGCAATCCCAGTACAGAAACAGGTGAATTCCAGTCAGCTTAGCCTAGTCAGCAAGACTCAGGGCAATGAGAAACCCTGTTTCCAAAACCAAGATGGAATGACAGCCAAGGCTGACCTCTGGCACACACACACAGAAAGGGAGTGGGAGAGAGAGACTGACCAAGCCCCCCCCCCCCCCCCCTTCAGAAAAGAACCCTCCTTCCTTACAGGAAATATGAGGCTCTTGACCCCTCCCCCAACCTTAGAGAAGACATCTTCCTCCTTCTCCTCCTCCTTTCTCATCTCTAGCATAGCTTCAGAAACCAAACTCACGGTGACTAAAGAGGAACTACATGAGGAAGAATTACAGTCGGAAGATAAAAAGAGCTCAGTGATTAAAGGCAGGCGTTGAGAGACGCTGCAACAGAGACAGGATTGGACGGGAAAGGCTGTCAAGGCCTGTTGAAAATGAGCCAGGTGGAGTCCGATTCAACTACTGGAAATCCCAAAACTCCTATATTAGCCATGGGGGCAAGGCAAGTATCCCCTGAAGATTCCCTGGGGCTCTTCTGCTCATCTAATCAGTGGGTGGCAGACAGCAGTGTGCACCAGAACCCCAAGGTACCTGTCCAAATTGTGAACATCGACTCCTTTCAGGAACCTACGGGCAAGCCTAATTCTACCTTTTGGCTGAAATACATAGAATATATTCAATATTTGAAGGATAAAATTCATTATCCGGCTGGCACTGGATAGTAGCTTCCAGGGTGGTGGAAGGGATTAATAGATTTACATAAAGAAAGCCTCTAGCCCACTCCACCTTCTCCAAGACTCTCCATTCCACAACAGTATAACACCGTGTGAGGGGAATCTTCTAGAAAACTAATCCCCATTTTGTCAAGGCTCAGAGTGCAAATGAGCATTTCCAACAAGATAAAATAAAGTTCTCTTCTCTGCCCGCATGTCCCTTCATGGAAGTTTGGTCCTTAAAGAAAGATTTTAAGACTCAAAATGTCCTCCTCTGGAGCTAAGGTAGGTGGAGTGGAAGAACCATAACAAATAGTCTTTGGCTCACCATGTAATTTCTGCATTGAAAAATAGTCAAAATGGTATTGCTGGGCGAGAATTTGATCAAATTACAAGGTTCACTTGTCCCAAAGAGATCCTCGACCATTTTGTTGCTACATTCATGCTATTTAACTGATTCATGAATTGCAATAAGGCCGCTTTGCCCTTGACAACTTGAAGGCTTACAGTTGTCTCTCAACTCGGGATTTTTATTTCTTTCCTTTGGGGGAAAAGGAAACACAGAAGAGTCTGAGAAGTGGCTCAGGGCCACAAAATAACATAACTGCCAAATGGGAAGGGAACGGAGGCCTGTAAATGGAGCTTCCTAGATTCCAAGTTAGGGCACCTTAGATGCAGCCATGGTTCTAGATGACTATGGATGATCCATTTTACTACATGGCCCCTCAAGCTTGTCATCTGTAAAACAGGAGGCCCTAACCCTGACCTTCACATCTCCTGGGGTTGTTCTAATGATCTGCTCTCCCAAGACTCTTCCCTTACAGAGATTACACTCCTCAGAGTGAACAGATCCAAGTTATAAAAAACATAGAATACACACATAGTAAGCTATACTGATATGTCAGATATAGTGCACGTTACATAAGGATTATTGAAGAAAAGATGAAGCAAGGAAGGCTTACGGAGCTTCAGGATGTAAACGAGATCAAATTCGAATAGTAGGAGAGAGAGCTCACTGAGAAAGTAACCTTAAGCAAAGATTTGAAGTCACTGAGGCAGTCAGCCATGTGGCTATCTACAGGTAGGAAACACTGAGCAGGATAAGCAGTCTAAACATCGTCAAGCTGTCCGAGTTCTCCACACTGACAAATTATGCCTTCATCGAGAGCAGTGGTTCTCAGCCTTCCTAACTTTGCGACCCTTTCATACAGTTCCTCATGTTGTGGTGACCCCAACCATAAAATTATTTTCGTGGCTACTTCATAGTTGTCATTTTGCTACTGTTATGAATCGTAGCATAAATATCTGCTATGCAGGATATCTGATATGTGACCCATGTGAAAGGGTCGTTTGACACACAGATTGAAGACCACTGATCTAAAGACAGCCACAACGGTATCGCCTATTCCATGTGTTCTCCCTCCAATACAACTCTGACACTCCTTCTACCAAACAGCAAGTTTGATGCTTCCTCACACTGAATTCTAGCCAGGCGTGTGCCTATGACTGAAGTGAATCGACATAACTTCTGAGGCTGAGACAGAAAACATCTCCCTGGTTATCTTAAGACATTCATTCTTAACATCCAGACATTTCGTTGTGAAGAAACCCAGGCCAAGTAATGCAGAGAAGAACTCTGGCCTTTGGCTCCAGCTGAGGTCCTGGCAGACAGCTGTCACCAACCAATGAGACAGTCAACTAACCCGCAGGTGGTTCCAACTCGCAGCCATCCATCACCTCAGCTCTTGAGTCTTCTCAACTGAAGCCCCAAACATTATGGAACAAAAGCAAAACATGTTCACTCTGTCCTTAACAAACATCTGAAATACATAATCCATAGGCGTAACAAAATATTTACTTTGTGCTTCTGAGTTCAAGTGGTTTGTTATGCAACCACTTTCCAAGCAATGGCTATATTAGTATAGAACCTGGCCCCAGCTAATAATAAAGTGCTATTCTGATTTCAGTGTGTCTCATGAATATCTAACTTCCATAGGCACCTAACAGGGTTCTTAACTAATATCTCTCCAACAGTCTTAAAGGAGCTCATCAAAATGAAAGAGACAGAAATAAACTTAGATAAAATTTACAGAAGCATCACACAGTAGTAAGAAGGGGAACAGTTATCTAAGGTGGATACTGTAACAACTTAACTATTTAGAAGAAAATTTAGATTCACCACTTAAGTAAGTTCAATACGATTCAAAGAGCTGAATGTGAAAAGCAAAACAATGAAGAAACCATGGCTCAAGCTATGTTTTGTTTCTTGCAGGGAAAGATTTTCCATATTCAGAAGCGAAGGATTACAAAAGGAAATATTAATAGATTGAATTGTGTGACAAAAACCATAAGCAATATTAAAAGACAATGAATGAGGAGTAATATCTGCAGCAAAGATTATAACCAAAGAGCAAATAGTAAAAAGCAAATACACCAAACAAAAACACTAAGATCCCAATTGATTAATGGGCAAAGAACACAAGTAGAAAAACTCTAAATGAGAAAGATCCAAATGGTAAATATTCAGCCTGGTGAGTTATCAGAGAACTTCAAATTAAAATACTAATGAGGTAATAATGATCTCCATCTATAATAATAGCCAAATGATAATGAAGGTGTGCTGGCCTGAACAGTCACACACATCGCTGGCAGTGTTTTCTTTTACAAACCTTTGATGAAGTAAGTTGGCAACATGCAAAACAAAAGTATTTGAAAACAATTTACAGCAAATTCCTACCATTAGAGGAACAGTTGAACAAATCATGTTATATTCATTTTACAAACATTATGTCTCTATCTATTTAAGTCTTGTTTACAAAGAGTTTTTAATGATGTGGAAAATGTAGTCACATTTTAAGTAAATAAATGTATGCAAATATATTTATGTTTCTCTAAAGAAAAAGGTCTAAGATGGTGCACCATAAACATCTCCACGAATTACTGGTGAATTTCTGTATCTGCTTTACACATTTCTTGGGGTTGTTGTTGTTGTTGTTGCTGTTGTTGTGAAAACAAAAGATGAAACCAGAGCTCAGTGGATAAAGACACCTGTTGCCAAGCCAAATGACCAGGGTTCACTCCCCCAGAATCCATATGGTAGGAGACAATTCCTGAAGGTTGTCTTCTGATACCTACATATAGACAGATGTACTGTGGTAGGTGCATGCACAATACATACACACACAAGAAACACGCAAATAAATATATAAATAAAATAAATTTAAAAAATTTTTAAGGAATCAACATTCAGCAGAGTAATGATGTACTGGTCTTAAAGAGCTGAAGAGAAACCAACACATCCAGTAGAGAGGTGGACCTTCTAATTTTCCTCCTGGTCAAAGAAGCTATGAGCCTTGTCCTCATGCCTACGCTGAGTATCATTAATACACTGCAGTAAAGCTGTGTGTAGTGTGCTGCATGCACTCACCCACCTACTCAAGAAACTCTCACTCTTTCACCTACTCTCTTCTTCTCAAAGCTCTGGATGTTTTCAGAAAAGGGACCTCAGAACAGTGACAAGGGATTAACTAGGGGGGGTCTCAGAGCATCCTCAATTCAGAAGAAGGGATGGCCTTTGCTTGTTTGTTAAGCGTAGATCTTGGCAGAGGGCACGGCTGTAGAAAGGTGATGTACAGTATACCCTGCAGGCTCTCCAGGTCTCCATTTCAGATGATAAGGTGGTCAGACTGGACGGTGACTAAGGGTTTTGATGACCATACATTGCTTTATCATTCTTCCTTTCCGACGGAGGTTTGTTCTCACTTCTGAGTTGCAGGAAGCAGTTCAAAGGGACGTGTAGCATCTCTCCTTGGAAGCTTCCCCTGGGAATTCCCAAGGACCTCTTTGATACTGGCTTAGGCTAGCTACATGGACTCCTCAGCTTGTTGAATCCACACTCTATTCAAGAATCAAGGCCCTCATATGCTGTCCACTCAGGGCCGCAGCTCTGGCCAATGATTCTGATGTTTCGTCAAAGTGACAGTTTGGCGCTATGGGCTCCCATTTCAAACAGGCAAGAGATCCAAGTATCATTTGTCATGATTAATGATAAAGCTCAGCATCTGATGACATGATTTCGGCTGCCTCTTCCCTGCCACACTTCAAAAATCCTACCTGGAGTCAGGATGACATGTGCAGTGGGTAGAGGGGGGGGGCAGGAGAGAAGACGGGTGCTGTGATCCAGACAGGATCTGACACCAGGTCAGCCCATGCCAAGGGAGCAAGAGAAGCTAAGACGAAACCAGCCTCCAGCATTTGGCAGCTGTAGAGGTAGGGAGCGGAAAGCCCTTGGCGGTGATGAAGAGACAGAATGATCACTATGCTCGGACGTTTAGTGCCAGTCAGAGACAAAAGGTACAGAGGAAACAAAAGTCAGTGATGCGGATCAAGGTGGTAGAGATCGGTCCAGAAATAGAATCCAGAAGGTACCCAAAGTACAGGTCTAGGGAGAGAGTTCCACAACAGGTTTCAAAGCAGAGTTTCAAAGGAAGCCAAGTGGATGAATCCAGTGAGCCACAGGGACCACTGCATGAACTAAGACGGGGCCCATGGAGTCAAAGTTCCTTCCTGTTCTCCATGTTACAGATACGTCACCAGAACAATGAAAGCACCCACTGCTTCCTCAACACCCAGATAGTAGTGGCACTCCCCAACAATCACCACCCCCTAGGCCTCAAAGTATCTTTGGGTCCTGTAATGTTTCCCAAAACTAACAGCCCCTGGGTAGTAAAGCAGGTTCCCTATGCATCATGGGAATTTGGTTTGCAGTGGGGTAAGTTCTTTGAGTGTGATTCACACTCAGCAATAGGAAAAGTACCAGTTCCACAAAGGGTCAGTCTTGCAATAAGCCCCCTAATACTAATACTTTCTAATGTAATACGAATAATGTCTCTAAAAGAGGCATTACCCAGCACCAAAGCATGCATCCACTGATCCCCCAGCCAAAGGGAGGTGTGAGCAAATACCTGAGTCCCACTCCCTAGGGATTTGAGCACACAAAAATACCTGGCATGATTCTCATTTCGACTTCGGATGGTCACAAAATTGTTCCTTTCTCTGTGATTTCCTTCCCTGGTCCCCACTGTACCCCCATCACCTAGAACCAAGCAACACTTTGACAACTGTCAACTTCAGCTCAGTCCGGAAAAGGCTCTGCTCCCGCGACAAAGGCTGACATGCTGGAAATAAACTTCACCAATGACAAGCTGAACCCAAAGGGACTGAGTGAAACATCAGACACATCAGATCAGACATTTCCCTCCCCCTTGAGAGCAAGTCCAAATCCAACAGAAAAAGTCAGATGTTTTAAATACAGGACATTGCTAGAGCCCTTGCCTAAGGCAGTTGCCCGGCCCTGGACAAGACAGTCCCAGCACCAGCATGCCTTCAGAGGAAATGCTGTGGATAGTGTTCCAACACTCTCCAGATACCTTGCCTCCACATAGCCAATTTTTTTTTTCTCAACCTGCTGAGAAGAAGCATGCATGATGCATGTTCTGAGAAGAAAGAGAAGCATGCATGCATGATACATGTTCTGAGAAGAAAGAGAAGCATGCATGCATGATGCATGTTCCAAGGAGAAAGAGAAGCATGCATGCATGATGCATGTTCTCCCATGAGTAAACTGAGTGATGTATAAGAGATCATTTGTAGAAAAGCCTAGGAGTAACAAAGAGTAGACTCTGCGTTCCAGCATAGATCAATCCCATATCAGAAGAGTCTTTGTGAGTGACACTGGAGGAGTATTTGCAGAAGCAAACACCTGTGGACTCAACTTCTCATATCTGCCTTTACCTGGCTCAACACTCCTCCCCAAGAGGTGAACCTCCTTAGCAGCCCTTGCCTGTTGTCAGTCAGTGGGAATTAGAAGCAGAATAAATTGCTTAGTGTCAGGGTATTTGATCAGAGATACAAAATGAAACTAGAATAGTACATAGATATAGAACTGAGGGGGGAAAATGCCTCAAGTACAAATGTTTTTCGAGCAGAATGAATCTCAGTAAACCAAAGATGGAAACAACCCAGATACCCATCAACAAATGAATGGACAAGCAGCATGTGGTAGAAACATGGAACAGGATGTCATTTGGATGTATAGGGATGTAATATTGGTGCATCTACAACACCAATAAACTTTAAAAACATGTTAAGTGGGCTGGACGGATATAGGTTAAACGCTTTGGTTATAGTGTGAGGAACTAAGTTCAAGTCTCCCAAACACACATAAAGTTGGGTGGGTCTGTGATCCTGATGCTTCTACTACAAGATGAGAAGTGGAGACAAGAGGTCCCCAGCCCTTGCCACACGCCAAAGTTTGCTGCTCAGCTAGTCTTGTATATATTTCAGCGAACATGACACCACCTCAGAACACAAGGCAAAAGAGGAGGACTGATATCCAAGTTGTCCTCTGACTTCCACACCCACTTTATGATGGTGTACACACACACACACATACACACACACACACACACACACACACACACACAAATATACACACAGATATATACATGTTAAGTGAAAGAAGCATGCCATAGAAGAACAAATAAGATTCTACTATTCCCTGGTCTTGGTCCTGATCCTGATGAGATCACTTCAGCAGCCTTGTGGAGGAGTGTTGGCCATTGTCACATTTGTATTTTACTGAGCTCGGACTATACCAAGATGGTGAGACAGGGCAAATATGGAGACAGAGAAAACAGTAAAAATATGTCACCACTTCCAGGCACACAAGAAAGAAGAAGCATGCTTCACAGAGCTAGAATAAATGAAAACAAGGAGATGGAGTGAAGAAAAGAATTATAGACTATTTAGGGTAAGGTAGAAGAGGTAAGACAATTCCCGGGTTCCCGACTTGGAAGACCAAACTAGCATGTGGTATGAAAGGAAGCCACAGAGTGAGATCACACATCTTGAATACTGCCTATTTATAGCTCATCTGCCTTCCCCAGCACCTTCCGGGTGGGCTTTCCAATCTACAGGTTAATAACATGTTGGAGGTAGGTAGCACACGCTGAAGATAATCCTGTCACTCCTCTCTCTCTCTCGGCCAGCTGCCTGAGTGGTTACCAGCACCTTGCAGGTTCAGCTCCTGGCCTATCACAGTGTGGTGCTACATCCAACATAGGAACCACAGGGTGTCTCCACTCAGCTCTGTCAGGAATGGCTGAGGACCATGAACTCATTATTTTTCATACTTCATACCAGCCTGCTTCCCTCTGCATAGCTGACCCTAGCTTAGGAACAACGGTAGTTTTGCACTCGTTACTACCCTGACCGTCCTCTTGGGGACTCTGTTTGCTCCACATGCTCACGAGGATCTCAGTCCAGACTTCTGGATCACTCGGCAATGTTTGCTTATTGAGACTGTTTTCTTCCCTCTCTTCCCTTGACTATATAGGCTAGATGGCCTTTGGGTTACTTTACCTTTCTTAGTTTTCTAATCTTTAAAAAGGTCCCAACTCTGACATTGTAGTCAGTAATAAAAGACGATAAATATTGATGCTGCTTAGAATAACGTCTGGAGCATGACAAACTTCCATCACATGCTAGCAATGGTGGTGATGATCATGATGATGGGTATGACAGGGATGACAGTAAGGGTGATGATGGTGGTACTCACAGTGGTGGTGATAAATATGATGGTGATGATGGACATGAGGATGATGGTGGTGATTAAAAGTGGTGGTGATCCATTTGATAATGATGATGATAGTGGATATAAGACGATGATGGTGCTGGATGTCATGGTGCTCATGATGGACATGAAGAGGATGATGGTAACAATGGTAATGATGGAGATGATGACTGCTACAGTTTCAATGTAAAATGTACCCCTCAGGCTCGTGTTTGATTTCTAGTTGGTACCACCCTTTTGAAAGGTTGTGGAAATTTTTAAATGGGGTCTAACTGCCAGGAATAGGGCAGAAGCAGGGGCATAGAGGCAGTGTTTATAGGTTATAGCCCGAGTCTCTCTCATTCCTTGCCTTTGAAGATATAATAAAGTCGTTTCAGGCTTCTGCCACTATGGAACCATACTGCCAAGCCTTCCCCACCATGTGACTATAGACCTTCAAACTGTGAGCCAAAATAAACCATTTTCCCTTAAGTTGTTGCTTGTCCGGTATTTGGTCAGAGCAACAAGACAGGTAACTAGCGGAATGATGGCACACACAAGATGTCTTCCTTTAGAGGACTCAGTGGAAGTAGACCTCACCTCCGCTTTGAACTGGCTCTCAGGCTGTGCCTCTTGTATCAGATTTTCTGGTCTGTGTTTCCATCTTCCCGAGATCCTTGATTCTACCTTCTCCTGCACCACCTACCTTCCCGGCACTTACAGTACAAGTCAGGGTCTTCGGGTTAGAAAGCTTAGCATTAATCTAACCCAGCACATTTATATCCTAAGTAAGAAAGATGAGGCTCATTGAAGTCTTTTATTTAGGATCACTGTCTCCTTTGGCTCCTCTGGCGTCACATCTATGGATCAGAAATAAATACCCAGTGTCTTTATCCTGTCCATCAGGTGAAGTTGGGTGTTGATGTGGGCCCCATAGACTCACATGTCAATCCCTCTGTACTTGCTACTCCTTGATCTAAAGCTCTCTTCCTCTCCATAGCCACATGGCTCCATCACTTAGACCATTCTTATTACCTACACTAAGGTCAGCTTGTCACAATAGCCTTTTCTACTCACCCTCTGGAAACAAGTACCTCCAATCACCTGCTGTCTTCCAGCAGGCTTCATGCCCCGCCCATGCTTACCACCACCTGCTAGGTATTCTCTAGGCTTACTGTTAGCACTCCCTATGGAATGTTAATGCCCTGACAGAAGGACATTTTTTTCTGTTTTGTTCACTGCTCTATCCCTTTTGCCTCAGACATGCCGGGCACACACAGTAGCTATTGAATAAATAACTGTTCCCTTGATCATTCAGCAGGAAAGTCGGTCTATTGTTTACGGGATGAACGCACGAGGCCTCCCAAGGTACATCACAGAATGTAGAGCAAATTAGGTAGATTGCCACTCCCCCCTATATAGTGACTTGATTCTAATTGTCATTAGTTTATAAACAAGGCCTCCATGCAAGAGAGGTGTTCCATATGGCTGCCTGCGACTTGTAGAGGAGAATCCAGGGGGCATTCTCCCCTATAGGACGATTGGCTGACACATGACCCCCCAGAGAAGCACAGGAAAGGCAGGTCCTCTTCCTTCTGCTCAGCCCCGGGCTTCTGGATCCTTCCTGATCCAAGAGACAGGACCACTAGACAAATGTTAGTGGGCCCACCTGTTTACTACAAGCTGAAGGTCCATTATCCCATCCCTCCCAACTTGGGACACAAGCTGAGAAGAACATTGTTCGGTAAGAAAGGCTTGGCTGCTATTGTACTGAATCAAAGGCTGTCTCTTTGATTTTGTTAGATTGCAGGATAAATCAAGCCCACAGCTTTTTGTTTACCAAGAAACCACCTGTTTACCATTTGTAAAGGGACTTGATTGCCTCTGAGAAATATCAGTGTGGAGCTGCAGCATTCTATACACTGTGGAAAAGGGAGAGGCGCAGAAATCAGAGAAAAGACAAAGGAGGAAGTGATGGGCTTTCAGGAAATTAGGTCTCCAGGAGACTCAGTGAAAAGAATGGAAAGTATGACAAGCCAGGCCTTGCATTAAGCACACTGTCCACTGTGTGTGTTAACCTTAGAAAACTTCTGCAATTATCTGTATTATATACACTAAGGCACAGAGGCTCTGAGGTCATATGACTTGTCTGAGTCTATAAACTATGAACTTCAAACCTAATTTTGTTTACTAACCATTGTTTCTAGGCAAATCTGTTGGAATATCCTTCTAGGCATTTTTCTAAGACAGCCTCAGTCGGCTTTGATTTCGATAGTACCAGTGGGATTCTGGGTTCCTTCCCAGACTCAGAAGAGAGATACAAGCACCGGGTCAGAAAATGGTGGACCCACTTCTTTCCTACCATCCTCCTAACCATGCCCCAGTTGTAGGAGACAAACTGAGTAGAACACTGCCTTCGGAACAGGATGTCACCATTGGGATCAGGCCACTACTGAGGCCCGGAAAGTTCCAATGAGTTGAATGAGTTTCCAGTCACTGTGACGAAGTAGCACACTTTTCATGGTATTAAGGAGCAAATCACTCAGAGGACAAGAGTTTGGCTAGTACAGTGGCCATGGGTGTAGCAGAACGCACAGCTAGGTGACTATGCAGCCCTGCTGCAGGCTGATGTGAGGGACAGGGCTACCAGGTCTAAGTGCAAGGTGACATCAGGCAATAACCTTGGCCAGTGATCCAGGATGTAGTGAGTGACAAGGCTGGAGAGCAGAGCAAGGAGATGGGCCAGAGCTAAAGGCCACACAGAAACAGCAGGTTGGCTGGGGAGAGGCAGAAGCCTGGTAGGAAGAAAACAAGGTTGATGGCAGGAAGCACTGACCTGCAGGCCCAGGCTCCCTCAGGAAAAGTAGCTCCATGCAGCATCTTTTAATTCTAGCATCACAGGTACTATGAACTCAGAACCAGGACATTGAGCTCCCTCTTGCTGGCAGCGTACTGATGGCTGAGCCACAAACAGCCTGAGGCTACCAGAAGACACAGGCCTGATCCAGAGAACAAAACACCTCCTCTGATCCACATGCCTGGGTTGGATATAATCTGATGTGGAAAACTTCCCATATTTAGACAAGACAGTTTATGGGAATACTCCTGTTTTAAGGTGGTCCTTCCTTCTCAAGGTGGTTGTCACTGACAAGGTACAGCATTTACAATGAGCACTCAGTAACACACAGCTCCTCCATTGAGTTGGGACTGAAATGAAAGCATCAATGAAGTACCTGCAAACTTGGCAAGGAGGGGACGTTACCTCTGTGTGAAATCCTCATCTCACCCTTGACTCTATGATACTCTGTGAGTTGGCAGTCGGCTTTAAACTATTCTGTCTCAAGTCCTTATTCTAGTGCCTTCTCCCTTCCAAACCAATCCCACAGTTTCCCTTGTATCCTGGCAGCCCTCGGGGACGTCTTCTACACAACGGTCCATCTGACTTGTCTCAAAAGATGGGGGGGGGCTTGTTTCACTCCGTTGCCCACAAAGCAGAGTTACCCTTCTTTGAAATAAAGACAACAAGACAACTTATTAGTCAGAAGAAAGTGGTTGCCACACCTAAGTTATTCTTTTAGGGAAAACTTTCTCTTCTGTATCAAGAAGCAACCAGTAAGTTCCCTGGTAAAATCTGTTAAGAAACCAGGCTAAAACCACATGGACTGATCTGTCAAAGAGAAGAAAGGCCATCTGAAGTATTTCAAAGGGATGAGTTATCACTTCATTGTCATCTGATGCTAATCCAACTCTATCACCCAAGATGCTTTTCTCTGACAGCCATGTCCCAGAGCAGGTTTAAAGCACATCTGAGAACTCCATCTTGCAAATTTCTTCCACGTCTACACAGGGCTGCTGTCTTGTCAGAGAGAGAATAGGGAAATGCCATCTCTTCTGCCAGCCCATCCTTAGAGAGAAGTCTGCCTCATTAATGACAAGGCCACTTAGTCATCTCTCAGAGAAAATCTCCTGGCTGTGTAGAAAAGACCCACCTACTCCCCTCCTGCCTGCTCTGGGCTCCTGCTGCCTGCCAGGTTCTATCTTGAGCCTGTCTGTGCCCATTTCAGAATGAGCTGTGATGTAGAAATCACTGGAAAGGCCTATGATAAAGTCAAGAGGACTGTGTCAATCTGCGGGCCTGGGGTAGGAGGAGACAGAGTCCTTCACTGACGGAATAACCTCATGGAAGTGATTCTTAAATATTATGGGTCACAGACCCTGTTGAGAAGTAGATGAAAGCTATAGACCCTCTACTTGGGGACCAGAACCTAAAGCCTTTAATTTATTGGCTCTCCCCAAGCCCAAGACCTGCCTAGAACCCACTTTGTGGATCTCCAGAGGTCTATAGATGGATTCTGAGTTTCAATGTTGAAGGAATAACCTAAGTGGGCTTATGAGTTCATATGCTTAGGAAGGAGAACAATAGTTTAATTCCTATCATATCTCACTGGCCACGTTTTCCCTATGTTCCACCTCATAAAAACATCACGTGGTTGGGGCTAGAGCTCAGTTGATAGAATGTTCTCCGAGCATGCACAAGGCTCTGAGTTTGATTCCCTAGAGCCACACAAACTGGTCATGGTGGCACATGCTTGTAATCCCAGCACTTGAGAGAGAGAGAGACAGGACTTCCAACAGATGGAGATCATCCTGACTACATAATGACTTTGAGGACAGCACAGGCTACAAGAGACCTTGTCTCAGAAAATAAAGATGAACTACCTTTTAATTGGGCCCTAAAGGTTCTATGGAGCAATCATTTGGGGCAAATGAGGAAACAGAGTTTTGTGACCATTCTTTCACTTTTCCCTTACAGCTAGAACAGTTCTGCTTCAAAATATTTGGAGAATTCTCTGGATTAACAGCTTGCAAGGCCCCTTCCATGGCTAATTTACCAGGACTCTAGATATAGCCAGGACAGAGAGATGAGCCAAGGATAGGTGGATAGCTCCATGAAGGGGCCTGTTGCAAGCTATTTTAGTTTCTTTTTCTTGTTGCTGTACATGACATGAAGTGAGTTAAGGAAGCAAAAGATTATTTGGGCTTACAGTTCAAGGTGCTACAGTCCATTGTGACAAGGCAGGCAGAGAAGAGCTTTGAGTTGGCCTGTCATACTATGTCATCTGCAGTCAGGGAGCAGATAGGAAGCAGGGCTGTGCTATGGTACCGACCCTCAGGGTCCCACTTCTTCCATCAAGACTCTGCCTCCTAAAGCTCCCACAACTTTCCAAACCAGAGCTACCAGCTAGAAACCAAGTATTCAACACTTCAGCCTCTGGGTGGCCATTTTTCACACTAAAACCATAACACAAGTATGGCTTGGACCTCGCCTGCCTCCCAAAAGAATAGGTCCACGGTTAACACTGTAGCCTTAGGGTCGACTGACTCCTGACAGACGCACCTGCAAGTGATAGGAAGCAAAGCAAAGAAGAAAGCTCTTGTTGGAAAGGGGGGATGGAGTCTTCCTAGCTCTTACTTGCAAAACTTCCAGTTCAGGGAGCTGAGCCTTGCAAAGTTCTAGGGGCACAGGGTGAATGCTCAAGGAAACAGCAGGCTGCTCCCGCCCCATTCAGTGTCACACTGTGTTACTAGAATTGTTCTGCTAACTTGCTAAATCGCTATAATTAAAACCAGGCTATTATCATTAATTATGATCTTCCCTCTTCTGATTGGTGGGTTGGTGCTTTCACCAAGTTTCAAAGAGCAGGAGTCCTATGTCATACAGGAAATAAGAAAGATAGAGGAGCTGAACTGTTCTGACTTTGGAGCAATGGGCACAGCGGCATTGTGGGGGCTCAGCAAACATCTGTGTCCACGGGAAGGGCTTTCCCGTCTGCTCATCCAGACAGGACAGCTTCTGACCACCTCCTTCCTTCTCCACAGGCTGATCTGTGCTTTACAAAAGAGCAGGCTGGGACTGGAAGGGCAGATGAGATTCCAAAGGCAAGGTTGGGGAAAAAAAGAGTCCTACCCTGTATTTAAGTCTGGGTGAAACTTTTCCTGTTTCCTAGGCTCCCGAGCTCCTTCCACCTTCTCCAGGTCCAAATGAGTCATCATCCTCTCAGCATTTCATTTCCCCTTGTCTTAACCCTCCAATTCCTGTGATTTCTATTCCCACCAATTTGGAGAAATAATGGAGATTCACTTCCTCAACCCAGATGTCACAGGAGTCCTGGGAGACAGGAACACCATGTTTTGCTATACCCACCTATCCTGGTCCCCAGCTTTTTAGCAGCAGCATGGTGGAGACTCATGTCCACATCACCACAGTGCCACTCAATTTGTGCATGAACCAGGGATTGTTCATGAAACTAAGACATAATCATGCCTGAGTTTGCCATGAAGCAGAAGTCGGGAAAGATTACAAGTCTGAGACCTTGGTTGTACCCTCAAGACAAATCTTGGCTTGAGGAAAAACACCTTCTGGAACTGTGGGAGTCATGCAGGAAAGTGTGACGATAAGGAGACCAGAGCTGGGCATAGGCCAAACCCTTGATCCGAGTACTACAGGGGCCAAGGCATGAAGATCACATGTTCAACGGCACCCTGAGCTATACAGTGAGAGTCTATCTCCGAAGACTAAGGAAAGGTAGCTCAGTGGTATAGAACCTGAATAGCAGGTGCAGGCCCTGATTCCCAGCATGACAAAGGAGAGGAGACAGGAAGGGAAAGGGGAAAAGGAGGAAGACAGAGATAAAGAGGAGGGGGAGGAGAAGGGAATGGATGGGGGAAAGGGTAGGACATGGGGGTAGTAGGGGAAAGAGGTAGGGGTGGAGTAAACAGAGAAACCAAGTAGCCAGTTGCAAATCACCTGCAGCCTGCTCCTCTTCTCTCTAGGCTTTCCCTTTCCATGTCTTGAAGGTCTTCACCTCACCTGTCCATTGAATGCCTTCTTTTTCTTTTTATATTCATTTCTTTTTATTTCATTTCCAGGAATGTGTTGCCTGCATGTCTGTATGTGTTCCATGTGCTTATCTGATGCCCACTGGAGTCAGAAGAGGGTGTTTGGAGTCCCTGGAACTGGAGTTGCAGACAGTTGTGAGCCAGCGTGTGGGTACTGGGACGCAAACTCATTTCTTCCACTAGAGGACCGAGTAGTCTTAAGTGCTGAGCCTTCAGTCCTTTTGGACTGTTCAATGACCATATTAAGTCACCTTCCGAGAAGCCCCCTGGACTTCTCGGATGACCAGTCCTGGGTCGTGCCTTGTGATGTTCGCAAACAAACGAAAGTGAGCTCCTGAAGGAGGGTACCACAATTTGTCCGCCCCTGCATTCCCCAGAAGTGTTCAGCATGAGGCCAGATTCACAGGGGTGCTCAGTAGGAAATGTATAGTTGAAGTTCATTTCTCTTCCAAAGCATAGAGAAGCTAAGTAATTAAAGCTCAAAGGGGTGAAGTCTAGATTCAGAACCACCCATTCCTTCAAGAACAGCATGGAGTTTTCATTTAGGCCAAAATTACACTTGAGGCCATTACCTGACAATCTAGAGCATATGTCTTGGACATGTCTAGTTACCTGTAAGTTAGACTTCGTTATCCCTTCGATCAAAAAGTAGACATGAAAAAAAAAAAAAAAAACCTTGGGCTGGTGGCACTAGCTATGCCCATTTCCTCCCAGAAGAAGGAACAGAGGAAAGGTGTCTTCAGCTAACAGCCCTTTGTCAAGTCTGAGGACAAGTACGCCTCAGGCTCATGCCAACAAAGCCAGAGGGAAAGACCATTCAAGTTAGACCTACATGTAGCTCCCAACTGGTCCATCTTGGATGGGTTCTACAGCCTTTGATCTCAGTGTCACATTCGCAACACACAAAGGTGACAGTTAGCTGAAGGGGCACAGTGGAGTACTGAGTTCAATGTCTCACCGAGGCTTAATGGAGTTGTCAAATTCTCACCAGAAGTCATCCTGGGATGACACGGTCATGATGAAAGGAGAAGACTGCAAACGGAGCATCCACATCTGAAGCAGGACAGCTTCCGCATCTCAGCCTACTCTCTGACTCCCTCAGTGGACCGCTACTGTTATTCTGTCCAGTGCTTTCCTTGGACATTTCACCTGGTATATTGCTGCCTAATGAACTTTTCTCCATTTTATTCTATCTCAGGCATTTTTTTGTGGTTCTGAAATCCAGGTAGGGCTTGATGATGCCGTTCTTCTGTTCCATGTGGCACCCACCAGGGTCATGAGGTAGCTTCACTCATCTGATTGTTCATTTTACCAAGATGTCTAGAAGTCTGGACTTAGCTGGAACCACTAACTGAAAGTGTCTCCCTATCTGGGAATACTCAACTGTCTCACATGACTGTTGGTTTCTACTAAAGCTCTTATCTTAAAGAGCCAAGAGAAAGCTGCATGGCCTTTTCTGACCTGGGTTCCAGGTCACACAGGGTCACTTTTGTCATACACCATTGGCCACAAGCCTACTTAGATACATTCCAGGAGAGAAAGAATGGAGAACCCACTGCCTCTCAATGAGAAGAATATCAAAGAAGAGTAGTGTCCATATTACTAAACAGCAACCCTGGGGCCCTTTTATAGACCCTGGTTCCATAGGTCCAGGGTTGGGCCTGGGCTTCTACATTTTAGCCAGCTCCCAAGTAATGCTGATATTGATGTCACCATTTTATCAATTACATTTTTAATAAGGAAGGTGTTTGCTGAGTTATCATGCTGTATCTTCCATTGTATTAAACAAACAAATAAATAAATAACCAAACAAACCCTGTCTCTTATTGTTTCTGTTTGTCTTATTCTCTAGAAGCTTCATTTCATGTAAAGTTGACCAGCCAATCTTTTCTCATCCTTACAGGAAGGGCTGCTATGTTCAAAGGCCTTCGTTTCAAAAAAACAACTCTCTATGTTTAAGATTTCACAAGGCAGTTCCAAAATGGCCAAAGGGGAAAACCTTTGGCAAATGAGGATGTCAGGCCAGGCAATCAGAGAGCCTTCTGGGTACTTTCCACCCACAATATCCACTTTAGGTAGACACTGAGACCAAAATAGACAGCTGTAAGACACACTAGAGGTTTTACAGACAGTATCTGTGACTCAGCTAGTGACCAGCCAATAAATACTGATGCTAGGTTTCTGGTGATAAAATGTAGCTATCATTGTCGTTACTACATATGACGTTGGGCCTGGTGACATTGAGCACGTGGTCCAATTTGTTTATTTGTTCTGTAAAAAGGTTGCCTTTTGTTTTAACTAACCACCTGTGTTAATGCCACTGTGCTTATGGACACTTATTTGCTGGTTTGTGGAATTGTGTAATCTAGAGCAAGGGACAAGGAGATACAAGTCCCCAGGTACAACATGGCAGTTCTATAGTACTGATCACGTGCCATCAACTACTATCCTCTTAAGACACAAAACAAGAGCAGGCTTCACCCCATGTCCAACCTCCAAAGCCTGCCACTCAGCCTCTGATTCCACCCTCACAATGCAGAGGCTCATGGGTAGCAGTGGTCTTGAAATCTATACAGCAATTTGCCTGAAAGAAATCATTAAGCCTTCCTTTCAGTGTGCCTAATTAGCTCTCGTGCGCTCTAATTTCATGGCAGTCAAACCTAAGTTGTCTGTGAATTCCTATTCATTTCCCCCAAAGAGCTTCCTCTTACCCACAATTTTTGAATCTTTTACCCTCCATTCAAAAACCACTTTAAAAAAAAAAAAAACTGTGTTAAATGCAAGTTCCTAAGACGGCTTCTTCATGATCAGAAAATTGTTCTGCTAAGCATGGTGGCCAGAATGCCAGATCTCGGGATGCAGAGGCTGGAGGATCGAGAGTTCAAGGCCATCCTTGGCCACACAGCAAGTTTGAGGCCAGCCTGAATAGCATGAAACCCTAGCTTAAAACAAACCAAAGAAAAGAAAGGAGAAGGGTGAAAAGAGAGGAAGGGAGGGAAGGAAGGAAGGAGGCAGTCATTTCTGACTTCCGGCTTCTGGGAACTCACGGTTGGTATAAAAGTAGATTTACATGACGCTCCTTCAAGTGAATTCCTAAGGAGAGTCTCAATAAATCAAACCAGTGAAAGTGAGTAGTTACAACTGAATCAGAGATGGGGGCATCGCATCTCTAAACTGTCCGAAGACCCATGGGCAGGGGTTAATTTGAACCGAAAGATAGCTTCGAATAGAAAATGAGTCTGGTGGCCTCCTTCCCGAAAGTTTTGTCTTTTTCGCTTCATTAACATTTTAAAGCCCTGAATGGAACAAACTGTTTCCAGGGCCTTACAATGGCTGCTTTGCAGAGGGGAAGGAGGAAAACTGGAAGGAGATAACAGAGAGGAAGAATCAAAGCAAGCCAGAGACAGTGAGGGAGGTGGACAGGGGCCCTGCTGAGGTTAGCCTCTAGTACTCC